>JAGEMR010000192.1:0-42940 GCA_021030915.1 Astrothelium macrocarpum
ACTCAGCCGGTCATATCAGTCAGTCGGTCACTTTCCGCACCAGAAAACCATTTAAACTTTTGTCGCGTTCTAATTTTATAACGATTATATCAATTTATATTAAAAAAGAGAATATTATTCTTATTATTAATACAATTCAGTCTGTAAAATTTTAAGATAAAAAACTAAACCAATACGCAATTATGAAATATTATAATATCCCACAGAATTCATTAAATGATAGAATAAATAACCGATAATAATATATATCAATTTAATCACAATATCATAAATTGGATCAATTTGAAAAATAATCGTTAGTCAAATATATATTCGATCAAGATTCAAAAGGGTTCCCATTATGTCTTTCTAATATGAAAGATATGGCCAATTTTTTATTGAAATCGCGCGAAAATAAATCAGTTGGTAGATATTGTTAAGAACGCTAAGAAGGCGTTGTACTCACAGGCTCAGCGTGAGCCCTTGAGCAAGAGGCTCACAGGCTCAGCGTGAGCCCTTGAGCAAGAGGCTCACAGGCTCAGCGTGAGCCCTTGAGCGAGAAGCTCACAGGTTCAGCGTGAGCCTTTGAATAAGAGACTTATAAACTCATTTCGGTATAAATATATAAAAATATAACGCGATCATTATAACCTCGTTATATTCAAAGCCATTTTCTAAATTAATCTTTGATAATATTTTTAATAGAATTTTGAATTATCAAAATGTTATTCTTTGATAATTCAGTTTTTTATCGATTCATTTTAAAAGTCATTTTGATTCTGAATAAATTTGATTTTAAAAATATTTAGGATCATAATATATTGAATATTTTCAAAATGAATTAATAAAAATAATCATAAAATGATGACGATTCATTTCAGATTAAAGAAAATCGATTCATATCATGATTTGATGGAAAAATCAGAAAATCTGACAATTTTTATGAAGATCGTTTCAAAATAGAAAATTGATTCAATATTATTTAATTATATTTTATATTCGAAAATATTATGACGATCAATTAATTTTTTTTTATAATCATATTTATAAAAAAAAGATTATTTCATTAAATCCGATTATATTTCATTAATTATATGATAGAAATTGAAAATTAAATAATCAATAATATATTTTAAAATTTGGATATATTTAAAAAAGAAATTATTAAAATATTCGGAATATTCAATTAATAAATAATAATTGAATAAATGATTCTGAATATCAAATAAAAGATTTCAATAATAAATTATATAATCAGATTCCAGAAATATATTTAATAAATTAAATGGAATAATGAAATATTCTATTTTATATTTCATAGAAAATTTAAAAATAATATTAAAAATGAATTAATATATTATATAGATATCATAGATATCCTATCATAATTAATAAAGATAATAATTGAATTAGATGATAAATTATATATAAAAATTCTAAAAAAAAAAAGAAATTGAAAATTAATTATTAGACGGGAAAATTCATGAATTCAGAATAATGATTATAATGATCTGATGAATTTTAACTTTATCAGAAAAGGAAAAAAGAAGAATAATATCCATCTGAAAAAGGGATTTAAAGATAAAAAATATTATTCTTACGGAAAAAAAGGATATTTCGTGAAAAATTACCGATCCAAATCCAATATGATACGACGAAAGATCATAATTATAAAAAAAAAAATTAATATAATTTTAATAAATTATTCGGATAAAAAGATTTTAATTGAAAGGACCATTCAGAAAACATCTGACGAGGGGAATGAATGGCAGTTTGATCAATAGAATAATAATAAAAAGAATAATCCATTTCCGGTATCAGAAAATCTATAAATAATCCGTGAAAGAATATAAAAATATATTATATGAATAAATCAATAAATAAATCGAATCATACAAAAATAGCCAATAATCGAATTCATATTTTAATAATATATCAGAAAAATATTAAAATAATTTAATCATAAAAATCATTTTATGATCAGATTATATATAATTTCTAATTATTTAATATATATTATTATAATATAAATTTTTAGAAAATAATTCGGGATTTTAATGGAATTATTATTAGAAAATTTTAAAACGTAAAAGAATATTTTATATAATATAATTAATTTAAATCATAAATGATTAATTTTATCAGAAGAATATCGAAATCAGAAATATCAATTATTAGAATATCAGAAATATCGAAAAATGAAAAAAAATATTTAATAAAATAATATCATCAATATACAGAATTTATAATATTATAATAAAAATTGTAAAAAATATATATATAATCAATAATAAAGGGATATATTTATAAATAAAAAAATAAAAAAAATTATATCTATAAATGCGCTATTATTTAAAAGAAATATAGAATATTTTTAAATGAATTTATTAATATAATCTATTTATGATTATTGAATTAGGAATTATTTTTAAAAATAATTAATTATAAACAGAGAATATCTAAATCATAAAAAAATATATTATTATTAATATAAAAACGAAAATTATAAAATTCATATAATAAAAAAATTAGAATAATATAAATAATAATTTTAGAAAAATTGTAATTTTATTAATTATTTTATTTATTAAAAATAAAAAGGGGAATATATATTAATCAATAAATGATTCTGTAAAAATAAAAAAAATTATTTATATCATAATAATTATGAAATAATATAATATCCGTCCATATTCATTAAATAAATTGCGATAAAAATATATTTATTATGAAAAAAAGATTTAAATTTTATATATAAAATACGTATATAGATTTAAATATTATTCAGACATTTAATCATTTATTATATATTATAATAATATTGGAAAAGAAAAAGAGAATTAAAATATTAATTGATTTAAAAATAAATGGGAATTTTATATCTAAAATATTTCAAAATTTATTGGATTTATTAATCAAATCAAAAGACCGAAAATACGTAATACGTATAATAATAGAAGAAAAAATGCCAGAAATTGGCGAAATTTCAGAAGAAATTCAGCCAATATTTATAATTATCGTAGAATATATTGAGGAAATCATATTCGATATTATTATTATAATCAGATACGATATTGTATTAGAATTATTTTGATTATAATAATATAATTCAATAATCAATTGAAAAAATAAAATATTGGAAATGGACGGATATAATTATGGGATTATATTGAAATTTTCGTATTCAGATATAATGGAAGATGAGATGAATGATTATTTTATATAAATCATTTCAAAAAATAAAATTTTTATTAAAAAGATTCCGGATATAATAGATATTTCAATAAAATAAGAAAATTGAAAAATTAATAATTTAAAAATAATTCCAATCATTTTTAAAATTCTTTTAGAATATAAAAAATGGATATATTTTTTTTAAAAAAGAATTAGATATTAAAATATTATTTAAATATCAATCGTAAAATTATAAAATAAAATTTTTTATAAAAAAATAATTTATATTCAGATTTATTTATATATTATTCAATAAAGAATTTGAAATATTAAAAGAATATTTGAATAAAAATTTAAAAAAGAATTTTATCAGAAAATCGGAATCATTTATAAAATATCCGATTTTTTTTATATTAAAAAAAAATGAAAATTTATAATTTTATATAAATTATTGATAATTCAATAAAATAATAATAAAAAATTGATATTTATTATTCAATATTACGGAATTATAAAATAGACTTTCAGATATATAATAATTTATCAAATTGGATCTATTAAAAATCTATAATTTTATAAGAATAAAAGAAGATGAAAAATGGAAAACGGTATTTCGAATAAAATATGGATATTTTAAATATTTTATTATATTATTTAAATTTATAAATATATCAATTAATTGTCAAATATTCGTTAATAATATATTATGATTATATTTCGATAAATTTATAATAACGTATTTAAATAATATTTTTATTTATTCAAAAATTAGAAAAGAATATATATAATATATATGATAAATATTTAAAGAATTTGATAAATAAAATTTACGACTGAAATTATTGAAATATGAATTCTGAATTAAAAAAATGAATTTCTTAAATTATATCATTAGAATAAGAATCATATAAATTGATCCGAATAAAATAAAATTAATTAAAAATTGGCCAGAATCAAAAAATATAAAAAATATTTAATTTTTTTTAGAATTCATTAATTATAATAGAAAATTCATTGATAAATATTTTTTTAAAATATAATTTTTAATAGAATTGATAAAAAATAAAAAAATATTCATTTTTGAAAAAAACGAAAAAAAAATATTCGAAATATTCAAAAAAAATTATTTACAAAATCCTGTATTAAAAATTATTAAATTATTAGAATCAATATAAATTGAAATTGATATATCCGATTTGGCAATAAAAATATATCTATATCAATAAATACGAAATAGAAAATGATATCTAATAAAATATTATTCAAAGAAATTTTCAGAATTAGAATAGAATTATAATATTTATGATAAAAAATTCCTTGTCATAATTATTATATTACAATATTAGAAGATATATATTGAAAAATCATCATTTTTAGAAATTTTTACAGATCATAAAAATTTCATTTATTTTATAATAACAAAATAATTGAATTGATAATAAATCAGATGGTCAGAATTTTTAGAATAATATAAATTTATCATTAAATATATATCAGAAAAAGATAATTCTAAAACTGATATCTTAAATCGAAGGCCGGATTATATGATAAAAGAAGTCAAAAATCAAACGGTTTTTTAAATGAATCAAGACGGCATATTATCAGAGAATTGTAAAAAAATCAATATAATTCTAATCATTTTTAAATAAAATCAATAAATAAAATAAAAGATTATAATTCTATATGAAAAAATCAAAAAAATTATTAGAAAATATTATAATGAATTATTTTATGAATATTCAGAAATTACGCAGATTATCAGAAATATTCAATGAAACTGCCATTTTAAAAGAATGAAAGAATATATCCAAAATTATATTATTAAATATGAATCGTATCAAAAGAATAAATATAATATGTAAATAAAAAAAAGAACAGTCATATCAATAGAATTATCGTATAAATCATTCGAATAAATCATTATAAATTTTATTACGGATTTATTAAAATCGCAGGATCCAATAATAGGATTAAAATATGATATAATTATGGTCATTATGAATAAATTAACGAAATACGTTATCATTGAATAATTCAAGAAGATGTATAGAATAACCCATATAGCCGAATTATTATTTTAAAAGATAATCAAATATTTTGGAATTCCAGTAAGCGTTATATCTGATAAAAATTAAAAATTTACATCAGTCTATTAGAAAACAGTTCTGAATGAATTCGGAATCAAATTGAAAATGTCCACGGTATATTATAAAAAAATAGACGGCCAGATAAAACGTATGAATCAGACGTTGGAATAATATTTAAAATATTATATAAACAGCCAATAAAATAATTGGATATCTCTATTATTTATAACACGATTAATATTAAATCAAAAAATATCATCAATTATATAGAAAATACTAATGGAATATATTCTGGGCCAAATAATAAATATCGGATTAGGCGAAATGCGGAAATATTTTCAGAATAAACACAATAGAATATATTATATAAATTGAAAATCTTGATACAAATACGAAAAAATATCAAAAAAGGCAACTAACAGATATTAATCAGAGATAAAAAAATTAATATCTTCAAAAAAAATGGATTTCAATTAAAAGAAAGAGATAAGATATATTTATTTATCAAAAATCTTAAAAATAAATTATCAATCAAAAAATTGGGACCAATCAAGATCGGACCATTTTTGATTCAAGAATAAAAGAATCCGATAAATTTCAAATTTAGGCTATTATCAGACGTAAAGGTATACCCTGTCTTTTATATATTTTTACTACAGCCAGCAGACCCAATAATATCATATCAAACCACTTTTCATTTCCAGCCGGAAGAGAAAAACGAATTCGAAATAGAAAAGATATTCGGCTACCATGATGGTTCTTATCTGATTAAATGGAAGGGATATCCAGATTCAGAAAATATATGAGAAACATTAGAAAATCTGAAAAAATGTCAGCGGAAGATTAAAGAATTCTATGATTAAAAAGAATTGTGTTATAGGGGACCAAACCAACCTCCTCTCCCAAAATATTTTTAATTATTTGGAAGAATTATTAATGATTCCCGAAATATTATCATCAAGGAAATTCAATGAGAAGTCCAAGGACGATGTATCAAAACCCGGAATCTCGAAGGTCTCGTCCGTCACATTCCATTGTATAAGATTTACTGCCTCATTAGTACGAATTTTTTCTATATTCTGCACCTTCTGAATAATAAAATTTTATTATCTCTGATATAATAAATTCATCTGCGAATTTAAACGAACTATCCGCGTTGCAGTTTTTTGCTATATCTGGATACTTTTTTATATTTCGTTCTACAACTGATTCATTTGAATATTAATCTTTTCAAATACCCGATCTGAGATAATCAGATCATAAGAAATCGCCCTTTTTATATATTCAGTATATTTTTCCGAATTCTGAATCAGATGGCAGGAACGACCATTTTGAATACAATTACAATAAAAACGTATAATAAGAAGAATAGAGGATAATTTCAATAAATATTATACGCGACGAATGGAAGAATAAAAAGAATGAGATTTAAAAATACGGAATGAGAGAATCATGATGACCTTGGACACGTCATTATAATATATAAATATATGAGGTCACGTACCGGAAAAGGAGGGGATAATATTATGACCACTGAAAGGGTCGTGTATATATCCGTGTACCCATCCAATCTCTGACTCATAAGACTCACATCATGAACCAAGAGACCCAATCTCTGATTTATAAGATTCACGTCATGAGCCAAAAGATCCAACCTCTGATTCATAAGATTCATATCATGAATCAAAAAATGTTACGAAATATATAAAAATATAATAGAATTCATTTTAATTTCATTATATTCAAAATCATTCTTTAAATTAATTTTTGATAATATTTTCAGTAGAATTTTGAATTATCAAATCATATTATTTCTTGTTAGTTCAGTCCTTTACCGATTCATTTCAGAAGCCACCTTGATCCCAAATAGACTTGACTCCAAGGATACCTAGGATCATAACAAATATCAATTATTAAAATTATAAATCAGATGACGAAAAATATATAAATAATAGCGCATTTAATTATTTTTTTGATTAAATGAATACGTATTTTTGAAAATGTAAATATGGCATTTATAAAACATCGGAAGGCCAAAAAATCATATATATAATTTGAAGGAATATTTAATATAAATAATTCTATAAAATTATTAATTAAAAAAATTCGAAAAAACGGTATATATCTAATGAAGATAAAAATAATAATCCATTAAAAAAAATGATAACGGTTTTATGATGATATAATAATTATAATATAATTAGATATAATACACGTATTTATAATAAAATTGAAAAAATAAATATTAAATCAGAATCTGATAAAAAATAAATAAATTTTCAAATTGTTGTTATGTGTATTAATATTGATGGGGTATCTGATGCGGAAAGTGACCGACTGACTGATATGACCGGCTGAGTGGTAAACCACGTTATATTATTTTTGAAAAAAATGGGAATAATATTTATAATAATTATTTAAAATATAATTTTATTAACGAATTTAAAAAAAATTATGAAATTAAATTATATAAAAATTATTTAGGCCTATATAATTCTGATTTTAATATTATTAAAATAATATAAAAGATTATTAAATAACGAATTTATATAAATTATCATGATTATTTTATTCAAAATTAATTTATCAGAATCATTTATTATAAATAGAATTAATTGATTTAAAAAGAAATTAATAAATAGATATTGATGATAAAAGACCGTATACACACCTATTTGAACGTTCAGAATTTCTCCATTTAATATTAATAAAATAAAAGACTAATTAATTAATAAAATTATTTCAATTTTTATTTAATTCTGAATTCTAATATAATATGACTGAATTTTCCAACAATACCCGCTGTTTATTAATAAATTTGATGGGGTTGATGGGGAAACGCGGGTTGTGTGGTCCCGATTAATTTGCCTAGATGCCTGGAGGGCAAATATAAAACTGAAATGCGGACATCGCGCCACAATATTTGTGGCCAGCACCCTATACCGAGAAGTACTATTAGATCAAGCGATTTCAACTGAGTGATGTAGAGTCTTGAGCACTGTCATATGCGACAAGGACTGAGACTATCTGTACTCATTATTCCCAAAGTTGCGATGAGTCACATGGTAGAACTGGGTAAGAAATCCAGATAATAAGAAAATAGATACATTAATCAGGAATCCGAAGAAGACTACAATTGACGATAGTGTATGCTCATTGGGTCACAAGTACTGTTAATAGAAGGACCTGCGATAGGTCGAATAGACTATGTACAGTTTTGCTACTCTGTATAGTACACGACCCATACTATTTTGTAACACAGTTACTCATACATCGAAAGAGTAGTGGTAAACCTCATTAGTTTACCTGACTGAATCACCTCTCGCACCGGGCCTTGATTATTTCTTCTCGCCCGTTGTTGTAGCGCTGGGAGGGCGACCTCGACAAAAGTATCTGAAGCCGACTTCCACCCAGCGACAGCTCCCGCTTGAGCAATGTATATATCAGTGACCACGCTCATATAATTACATTGAAAGACTAAAACTTTGGCAAGACTACGCACAACATGTATGGCTACATTACTCATTTTTCGGGCAGTAGCAAACTGCTCGGTCCATCCTTCACTCCTCGTCCCCAGGTAATTGTCAGAAGTGCTTTCACTGCAACTTTTTGGACTTTTCTCCTTTCCTGCAACGCCCAGCGCAAGCCCAGGTTAAGCAATTTTAGCGATGGAGGCTTCAGCCAAATGCGCAGGCCAGGGCTTTCTAAATGTTGGAAGAAAAGGTATGGGGTTCGGTATCGTCATCTTCGTCGTCATCTTCCACTAAAGTAATTTGTAGCAATAGAAACACATGACTCTCCTCAATTTCCTCCCACCTCCCCAAAAGGTAATCATGATACATGTCAGACAAACACACTCACAACATCCCCTCCCATCTTCCTCTTGCCTCATCCTCAATCCGCAATCCGCCCACGGCTCTGACTGCGACTTCTCCGCTCCTCTTCTGCACAACAACACGCGCGCTTCTTTCCCGCACCATCCTTCTCTACCGGCTGCCGCGCGTGACGGTTCGCAAGAGGGCTTTGGACCGCCTTCCGCGCCGTTGCGACAGCAGTGCTCATGCTTTTCGCTGTGATCGTAGATGCATTTGAGCTGAATGATGACCAATTGAGCTCTTGCGCCGAGACGCTTGGAGTTACTGAGCCCGAGGAAGATGACGAGAGGACGTTACGCGAGTTACTATGGCTGCGACTGCAATTGTGACCACGAGAAGCGCCTAGAAGAGCGGAGCAGGAGCGAACAGAGGAAGAGCTATCCGCACGAATAAAGTCAGGACGGACAACCGGGTCATCGGCCAAGGAGTTGTGGCTGGGTGTGGCTGCGAGAAGATCCCGAACATTTTGTTGGAGGGAGAAATCAGTAGAAGAGCGGCCGCGCTTGCGGCCGTGTGCAGACTGGGATTTGGTGGGCGTGCTTTCGCAGCCGCTGCTTTGTTTGCAAGGTGCCGAAGGCGTAAGTAGCATAATTGATGGCTTTTTCCTTAGTGGCATCTTGATTGCTGTGGGTGGCTGGTTGAATGTAAAATAGTCGATTGGTTCTGGGCTTTGAGATACACCTTCTTCGCTAATGATTGCTTCTGGTCGTGCGAGATCCGAGTCTACAATAGTAATGCTATTTGAGGATTCTTTAAGGCCTTGTCCAGGCATCTGGAGCTTCGCATTCCGACACGTCGCCAACCTTGCAAGTTTGCAGGTCGGCGCCCAGGTCGGAACAGATGAAACAGAGGAAATAGACGAGGCGCGAGAAGACCGCGAGGTTAGATCGGAAATCATAGACTCAGGGCTGGAGCCAGAGGACGCAGATCTTGCAACGGATGATCGTCGAGATAGACTGTATTGCTCAAGACCGCAATTGCTGTTCTTGGTGGGTGGCGGGACAGGTCCCATCCACTGATCGACTGTTGTTCTTGCAAGACCAATATTATGAGCCTGGGCCATAGCAGACACCATGGAATGGCGACGAGATGTCGGACAGCTGTTGATACTCACGGCCGGAGTACTCGAAGCTGCAGAAGATGGTGTAAGCTGTGGCGTGGGTAATGGACCCATGCGGGCCAGACATGGAGTTGGTGGTGGCATATCTGGCTTGGGCTCAAGAAATCTTGGAGGTGTGATACTGGAGATACTGCTCTGTTTCTGCAAACGTTCTTCGGGAAGACATTTGTTGTGGCTTGGGGTGGGGGTGCCTTCTTTTGAGGTTGATTTGAAGACTTCGGATGTAGGTGTAGGCGTTGAAGGTAGATGTAGATTTTGGATTCCGCTGCTAACCCAGGAGAAACTAGCGCTCGTTGGACTTTGCATGGGTACGTCCACAGTGTCAAGCTTTGGGGTTAGCCGGAGAATGATCGATTTCCACTGCGAACATGCACGCGCAATAACAGCACACGGAATCTGTTGAGACTGAGATGGGGGTGTGTACTTGAGTACAATGTCCGTCCATCGCTCAAATATCCCGTCGGGAATATGTAGGCTCCAGCTGATGGCGGTGAGAAAGGTCATTTCATTATTGTTGATTTCATGAGTCTTTAGCCCAGAAATCTTGCTCCATGCTCTCGCAGAGAAATTTCGATCTTGTAAGTATTTCGATGCTAGTATGAGCGATGCTAAGAACATGCGACGTCCACATTGGAGAGCACGAAATGATTCGTTGTCTCCTGGCTGTTCCATGGTAAAGTCGCATTTTGGCACATGGGGTTTAATTAAGATCAGGTAGTAGAGAGCAACTTGTAAAGTCGAATAACTGGTTCTGGACCTCCGAAGAGTTTCCTGGATAAAAGTCCGTAGAGGAAGGATTCCTCGACCGCTCCCGCTTTCAGAACGGCATGGAACAACCGAAAGAGGCCAGATTACCTCGACCATTTGTGTTGCAGAATCTCAACCACTTATCTTAGCTTAAAGGAAAAAAGGGAGGCCGGGGGGGTTCAATGTTAGCTTACCGACAAGGTTATCGACAAAGTTAACTTTACGTTCACTTTGTCGTACTAGCGGAGGAGGGCGTTGGCCTCCTGCTAGGGAGCATCGTCGAGGATGCTGATGCTGTTCGACTGGAATTGGCGCAGGCACGTGGATGCTAATACCAGGATTCTTTGTGGTCAAGACTTGCTGTTGTCCACGGAATACACCAGGAAAGAAAGTAGTGGAGGTGACTTCATTCACCACCTGGAGGTTAGGCCGATCTGAAGATGCTTCATCATTTTCAATCTGAGAGGTGGATGAGGTTGAAGAAGTCTGAGAAGCCGTATCCGAGAATACAGAAGATACTGACGATGAAGCTGATGATGCAATAGAGGGGTCATATGGATACGTTTCGACGGTTGAGGTGGTGCAGGTTTGTTGTTTTGGCAAGATTCCAATTCTTGCATCCGCGTCAACATTTTGTTGGCGCTGGAGGTATGATTTGTCGCAACCGGGGGTTTTTTTCACGAGTTGCGATTGATGTAGATGGTGCGGGGGTAACGGGCAATTTCCCCATGACAAGCTCATGATGATGAAGAAAGCAAGAGTGGAAGTAGCGAAAGAGGAAAGGATTCGGAGTTAATTAAAGAGTGTTGATAAACAACCGGATTTGGTGATTGTTCAAGGATTAAAAAGTCCGCAAAGAAAGCTCAAAAAGCTCCTAGGTAAATGGAACGCCCGTAGAGATTGACCGGTAGACAGATCCGTGAGGGTGCACAAGGAGACACACGCAAAAGTTTCTACTCGTCAGAGACAAGCAGCCAATCCTGCAATATGTTCCTCTGTTGACGAGGGGAGTAATTAAGCCGTGAAGAGTTCGAGGTATGGGCGTGAAAGATCCGAGACCTTGATGATACCGACTCTTGCACAAGGCTTTTCCTCTCCGGTCACCGTACTGCACAGTATCGCAAAAAACCTATGCCTTGGTAGAAGCCTTCCGCGCACTTGTCCTTCGAAAAAGCAGGGTTTATCCACGGCGCCGAAGTCGCAGCAAATAAACAGTCTTCGTCAAAGTACGCGAGGCTTCAGATAAGACCGGCGGTGAGAGACATGATAGACTCAGATACAGTAACGATAGCAGGTAGACGGTCGACCGGAGAGTACTTGAATACGTAGAGGAGCATGGTGAATTTTTCGACGATGGAAGTGGTGACTGTTGTGGTATATGGCGGTTACCTCGGAGGGTTCGCCACAGCCACGCGAGTGATGGTTTCCACGTCAGAAAAGCGCTCGATCACTTTCGCAATCGGATGGCAAATGGATGGCTGAGATGTGAAAATTCGGAATTCTTTGTCGTGGCACCGAGCGGCGGGGAGGAATTATTAGAGCGGTCGGGAGAGTGGAGATGAGATGGTTTGGTCCAACGGTGACTCGCTGCCAGGGCACAACGCCGTGCCGAAGGGGGTATCAATAACAAAGGAGAATGGCAATGACGCAGCGAGCAGCAGACGAGCGGTATTCACACTCGTGGGTGGCGAGGGTGTGACTCGATGGGGCGGAGGGTATGACAAAGGAGGCAGCAAACGTGTCAAGGAGCCGGTGGAGCGCGATGTTCCGGATGCGAGAGCACACGCAAACGCAGCGGACGCAGACAGCAGCACCTTTTTTCAGCAGTGATGAGGCGGCGGGTGGTGGTTGTAGTTAAGCATGATGGACAGTCTGCTGCTGGACGGGCTGCTGCTTGGGCGGGCACAGCCAGAGGGGCGAAGTCCTTTCTACACAGTGTCTGGCTCGGGCTGGCTCGTGCACGGGTGCAGAGTCACACCTTGGCCACTGCCGCCAGGGTGCGAGGTAACTCGGGATGGGGTGCGCGCTGCCTAGATTCCAGCCCATCATCCCCCCCGAGCCTCTGTCCGCTAATGGCCGATACGGATGCCCTCTTCCTCGCTGCTCGCATCGAGCCGGCTGATTCCCGAGGAAACGCCCGGCGTGCGATTGTCGCTGATGAGCGCCGCCATGGCAACGTGCAAACCTTCAGAGTCGGCCTGCGACACAGCAGCGCGCAGTTACTACACTCGACGTACCACCCAGACGTGCCCAGGCTTCGTCGCTGCCTTTTGCGGGCGTACTCCCAAGGCGGCCAGCGTGGCCTGCTTGCTGCATGGATTTACGCATCGGGAGCTGCTGGGAAAACTAATAATACGGCACCTCTGGAGCGGACCTTTGGCGACCAGCTCAACCTCCGCCAGCTCCCCCAACACTGATCACACCTCTCTGCTGCCCCCTGCGTTTGGGCCAACCTGGCAATTTACTTTCGTTCGCAAGCTGAGCGTTGCCTGTCTGAGGATCTTAAACCCCCAACGTGAGTGATTGTCTAGACGTGGTGAGCTGATGGGCCGAGCGAGCTCATCGTGGCTTTCGATGCGATCGATGAGAGCATCGACTAGATGCGGGAGCAGTGCAAACAGCCAATCGCGCTTGTTGTGATGACCCGTTGCTACAGGGCCGGTGCTTCGAGCTATCCCGCACCAGCGTCAAAAGGGTCAAACGCTTCGGATAAAAAGGCCAGTAACTACCGTTTCGGTGGTGTTTAAGGGGCTTTGTGGGTTGGAATGGGCATGGTGGTGCACAGATCGCCGGTTGCAGCCTAATTTGCCGCTGACGGCGTGACGCTGGCGCTGGACAGTAGGATGACTCTTCTTTTGGCATTCCTGTTGGACAGGATGGAGGATCGTTGCTTTCTTCGCAATCTCGTGATTCATCATGTCGTGACCTCTCAGAAATGAAATCTGCTTTGGCGGCTAGTTACTCGCAGCACCAGAGCTCACGCCACCGATGCTCCGTTCCGGCTATTACCCACCAGGGTTCGGGTCGAGATGGGAACACTCACCTAAAGCTACGTACTGGGTGTGTCTCGATCCGTCAGATCGGCTGACGCTGAAAAAATTCTGAATGGCGTCTAATTCAACAACATACTATTCGGCCATTTTGCCGGCTAGAAGAGAAATGCTGTGTAAACGGCGGTTGTTTCTCGGGCCTTGAAAGATTCTGACACCGGCGAGACCCGTGGCCTTACTCTTCGCCACGGTCGATTTTCCGGTCTTTTCCGCGGTACGGAGAGTATAGAGTACATAATCCAACATGAACACGATCAAACGTAGCTGAGACGATAACGCTCAGCCATAATGTTCCTTTCGCGTGTCTCCCAATGTACCATACTATTGCCGGTAATGATTTTATTTTCATGGAAAGGGGTTGGTGTACTCGGTAGCATTGCTTCATTTACTGGACTCTTGGCAATAGTGTGGCTGTTGCCTACAAAGCATTGTGGCGCGCGTTGTGGCGCATGCGATTCCCTCAGCTAGACTGGGTTCCTGAATGACTAACAACCTCGAATGGCAATATACCTGCTGTTCCGAGTGTGGAGCCGAAGGGAGTGGACAGAATTTGTCGTTAGTAACAAGATCAGTGCGTGACTTAGCAACGCCGAAAACAACCCAAACTGGTAAAAAGTTGGAAAAGCTTGCACTCCTGACACTCGACCCTGTGGCAACATTCTAAGCCATCAGCCATGGATCTTGAATACTCCGCGCGTCAGCAGGTGACGTTGAAAATGAGTCAATTTAGAGATAGTGCGACTTGGACAATAAGCACAATATTGATTTCATTAAAACTCTAACCACGCACTAGGTTTACCTATTGATTTCCGTACCATTACAAGAATTACACATCAACATTCATCAGCCTTTGTGTTCATAAGAGAAAAGTGTGAGGGCGAATATGAAACCAGTATTGCCACCACCATAATATTCATGAAGTCAGGATCAGAGCAACCACAGCCTGCTGCAAACCAATCAAAGCGGAATAGGCCGTGAGAATGCTGATCATGGAATTCTTCAAATAATCACGGGGCATGCCGCGTAGGAAGAAGCTCTTCAGTCGTCGCCTCTGCTGCCTCCCAGCTTACAACAACATCAGACTGATTACACGGGAATAAGTAAAAAAAGTTGACTGGTAGTGGCAGCGGCAAAGTAGCACCGGCTACTCACGGTTCATGAGAAATGGGCACTCGGCAGGAGTCGCCTTGCTCATTTCTTCATATGTTGCCTTCGTTTCCTTGCTGTGTGCCGGAGCGGCAACGGCCTCGCCGCTGGTTGGTTGGATGGCAGCCTCAACATCTTTAGGTTGCGGATGAACTTCGTCAGATGATTTGGCAAGATGTGTGTCAATGTCATCAGATCCCGTGTCTGATGTCGTTGCATTCATGAGATCCAACGGCTTGGCAGAATCCATTCGTTCTTTTTCCTCACCATTAACTACCGGAGATGAGATGATGTCAAGCGGTTCCTCTGCTGTATGGTTGGGTACGTCCTCTCGCCCGGCAGAACCCTTTTCTTTGAGCTGAATCTGCTCGTCCATAATCTCTTGACCAACTGCAATCTCGTTGTTGACTACAGTCTCGTTAATAATCGCAATCTCGTTGTCAATCGCAATCTCGTCACCCGTAATCTCATCGTTGACTGCAATCTCCTTGTTGACGATACCGCTAGGCGTAATTTGACGGAACATTTCAAGAGGGTCAAAGTATGTTTCGAGCTTCAGGACTTGGAGCGTGTCGTTCACATGTGCAATGGTGATCCCTTCGATGTCGATCTGGCCACCATGAGCCTTCACCGTGATCTTTTCCCCTGTACTATATGCTCATCAGAACTTTTACTGTTGACGTGCCTTAGAGGCTAGGGACTTACTCATTAAAGCCGACGTAGTCATTCTTCATGACTCCCCAGTGACGCCACTTGAAAGAAACTACAGGCGGACCACTGTAGACTTCGACCACCTCCCATGCAAATGTAGGCATCATACGCTTAAAGGTCTTGTGACTTGATGCAAAATCCGAGTTCTTCGGACTGTAATATTCATTTGGAGCAATGATTGCATTATATGTCCCGACCTTGAGCATATAGTCGGCAGACTGTGGTGGGCCTCCATTGATGGAGAAGGTGTATTGTGTTTTATCAACCGTTCTCCAATCATCCAGTCGCGTCTTAAAAGATGCTTCTATTTCCCAGTTCTTTACTAAGTTTTCGACAAGAGCTGGGAGGCTTCCGGCTGTATGGTTGTGCTTCCGTGCTGCAAGCTCAATTAGCCTTTCTCTCCAAGGACCTTTGTTATCTGTTCCAGAACAAAATATAGAGAGAAGATACAAAAAATCGTGTGTGTCACGGAATCTTGGCGTTGTACGTGCGAGCAAGGATCTTGCGCATCTGGTGTCACGATGCGTTTGAAATCTTGTGAAAAGACATGCAGAGGAGATTACTGCAGCATAATCTGCATTCGTTGTACAAGATTGTTCCTGAACACGAGAGTTCCACGTGGAAAATTCTTCAGATCCACCAAGATGCAAGGAGCTACTTGGCAGGAAAACACGAGCCAAATCAAACACAATGAAGGAATGTCGCAGCAAGAGTGAGAACTTACTCTCATGGTAAAATTTCCTGGTCTTTGAATAGTCAGGCGCACGTCCATAACGCCAGGCAGCCTCTTGATCCTGAAGAACTGCGTTGGGGTTTAGAACATAGTCCGGGAGCACAGGTGCTGGTTCTGCAGCTGGCGCTTGAACGCTGACAGCGGCCATATCCTGTGATATTTCTCGACGGCCTTTGAGCTGCAATTGAAATCGAGTGTATGTGGTACCAAAGAAAGAGCAAGGGTCAGATAAATATCTGAAGGAAGCAGCAATTTGAAAAGAAGGGCCAGGTCATGAGAAGAGCAGCAAGGAGGGTCTTTGGTCAGTAAATGATTGCAACATGGTCGGGTCCGCTGAGGTGCTGCAGGGTCCTGCAAAGTGCTGCAAAGAGCTGCAATGTATGTTCATTGATAGGGAAAGGGCGTTCATGTGAGGCGTTGTCAGTGATATGAGAAGAAGCCTTTTATGGAGCCAAGGATTTCCGGCTGCGCTAGCTCAAGCAACTCATGTAAGAACAATGATCAGAATAGGATCCATTTCAGCAAGACCCACTGAGACGTTTCGGAATGCTACCAGCTTCCTAAATTATCAGGGAAAGATAAGCTCACGGAAGTACTTCCCCAAGGATGTGCAAACGTCACCCTTGGTTCCGTCAAGCTGTACGACGCTGAGCAAGCTCAGGAAACAAAGGCGCCGTTTGACGGAGCGAAGTGTACCGGATGCAATCATGAGCCCCAATTGGATAACATCTTAACCCGTCCAAAGTTTGATACGAGTAACGGTGTTGAGACGCCGTCGCGGACGGGCTCAACGCTCGGTCGAGTTAAGGATTCTCGACCGAGCATTTCATTTATGATGCAGCTAGATTCATTTTTGAAGAGCGCCAAATCAGGGCCTCCCTTCCAAGGTAGAAAGTCTAGAGCGCGACCTGATGGATGTAGCTGGTGGGGTTCGATTGTTTACTGCTTATTGCTGCCGTCTTGATGTGCAGTACAGGGATCGCACACCTCCTGCAGGCCCAATGGAATTCGTTGCTCCCGTCCTTGGGGCGTCCTAAATCCCGGGATCCACGCCAGCCAGGCCTCGCCAACTGTAATAGGCTGTCCTTTTCCGGTAGGCGTTGAAGTCTGTTGTATAAAACCCACTAGAGCATTGAAGTTGTTCTTAACCTTTCCAACCGGTCTGAAAACTAACTATGCGATCTACTCATTGAGGACATTCTGGCTTCATCGGCGATCGTTAGTTAATGTTCAAAATTATTGAGGCAGGGCTATTCTCAAAACATTGCAGGACATGGATAAATGTGGACCATGTGCAATGCACGTTTCCATCGGCTGAATGGCACGTTTTGGCTTGTTGAAGGATCCAGTTCGCTTTTCAAGTAAGGGGGTGCTTTCTCAAATTCTCTTTCGTAAAGCTCCGCAGCATGGAGGGTATTCCATGTACCTGCTATACAAAATCCGGGGAAGCCGTTCGCGCAACATGTCTTAGACAAAATTTTTTGGAATCACCATCCCCGTGCTATGACGGTCGTGGCTGTCTCTCCTGGTTGGGCCGATTGAACCTTATGAGAGCATGGTCCGCACGCGATCCAAGATACGGAGCCTTGATCTACAACCTGAGGATACACATTCCGAACCAGGTCTGGTGCATCTGCCTAAGTATTCAGTTCCAGAAGAACGCTCAGTACCTCTATAAGGCTGCCAGTCTGATTGGACGAACACCACGTAGGGCTTCGTGAGAGCAAGAAGCCACAGTACGCCTCTCCAAACGGAACAGGAATGTTCCTGTTATTAATTAGAAACACCCGCAGTAGGCATGCGATAAATGCAGCCTGCCACGAGCAACCAGAAGTCTGGGAAAGTACAAGGGCCCCCATGACATGAGCCAAGTCAAATTTCTGGTATTCTGTAAAGCACATCACTCACCAACGTCACTGCGTACAGTTGGTCAATGCAATATCTGCTTCTTCAGCTGATACAGGATTTGATCGTATGCTTAAGCTCTGGAAGGTACCATTTGCCCTCTGCAACACAGGACGTCCTTGGATTTGGGGCTCTGAGACATTAGCTTGACATCATATTTTCCTTAGAAGAAGCTGCTGCGAAACGTAACACATTTTTCATGCCAAAAACAAGAGCTGAGGTTACATATAACAATCCGAGCTTGCCCGAGACTTCGTGTTCTCACCCTTGCAGAAAACGTGGCATGCTGGGTTGTCTCTCGTGCTGATATGTAGCTGTCCTTGTCCTCAACCGTAATTTCGAAAATGTTCGGATATTACACCCTACTAACCAATAAAATGGTTTCTAAAGCGTGTATGGCGTCATACGCTACACATGTGGTAGGCTTATACTGGGCATGATTGCTGGTTCCTACCCGTAGACACTCGTTTCGCATCCAAGTTTTGATCATGCAGCTTCCCGGCTCCGTGCAACTTGCCGTAGTTTGGAAAATCTCCGACTCGTCATCTGAGATTGCACTTGACTGGACAGCAGCTGGTCACAAAATGTCACCAGAATGACTCGCATTGTGACAGCTGTCGTTGAAAACGGCAAGCCGGTTTGGTGCAACAGTTAAGCTGTTTATCAGGATTCTGCAATTTGCTTGCACGCCCTAAAGGTAACGTGACCCAAAATTCTTTGATACTATACAACATCGCTGGAATTATCGTAGACAGTGTCTAGAAATAACAATTGAAGGGAATCCTCGTAGTCAACAATAATTACCCGGTAGGAGATCGAAACAAAGTTTAACACTCCAACGCTATTCGTATGATTGAGCTTGATAGCTGGAAGGCTGATTTGGTTTTGGACGAGTGTCCAAGAACGTAGCGTCATTGTCTTGATATCCTGCAAATTAGCGTAATTAACAGATAAGTGGACACGTAAGATCAATGGTGGTTCAATGCTATATTCGAGTTGTCTACAGTACAATGCAAATCTAGATACTGGCTTAAAGGACAGAAAGATCGCCAAATTTCTCCTAAAAAAAAGTTAGCATCACTCGATGTAAACGAACTATTGTAGATATGTGACAGACCTTGTAGCCTGGAACATCCCAGCGTCCCTTGGATACTAGCTTGGACGTCTTTTCGTCAATATCAGGTCTTGCAGCAGCCACATCGTCCTGAACGATCCGATCAGTCACATCGTCAACAACCTTTGATGAACATATACATACCACCGTCAACTCATCAAACGATCTCGCTTCCTCAATATTCTTTAATGTCTTCTCCAGATCCCTCAACTCCGTCTCCACCAATCCCTTCGTCTCCTCCGCGCTTTTCACCGCCTGCGCCTCAAATGTCTCGATAGCCTTAATTTGCCTCTCGACATCGTACCCGCGTACCTTGTAAGCTTTCATCTCGCGCTCGACTTCGTTGATGACATCCTGGTTCTTTAGGATACGGCGGTAGTGTTGAAAATCGACCGTCTGCGGCTGCTCCTGCAGCTGCTGTACCCGACGTCGAGCATCATCGTTGCGCTTCTTGAAGGCGGCGAGGGCACTGGCAGTTTGTCCACGGAGACCCAATTGGGTGCCAATTTTGGTCCAGTCGATTTTGAGAGCGGCGCTGCGCTGTGATGGAAAAGGAGGAAAACGTCAGCGAGAGCTCGGTTTGGCGGGTCAATGTTATTGTGGAGAAGTGATCAAGGCAGTTTGACTTACTCCGACAGCCATTGCGACAGTTCCGGACGCGATAGAGGGGAGGATGGAGCTTATTGGCGATGTTGAGGTTTCATCGGTTCCTGAGATGCTGGGTAGGCCGGAGCTTGCGGCTACATCACGTGATATGTACAACAGCTCTGGACGGAAAACGTGTGTTAAACTATGAAATTTATACAGATCTGCTTGTCTTTGCCTACAGTTCCACGCAACATTCACGAAGACGATCGCGATTAACCGTGCAGAGCCATTCATGCATTCTGCCAGGAACAAAATGAGATCGACTTGATTTTTGTATTACATAGTGCCCGTCACCGCAAATGCACAGGCGGTCGGAATGTGCAACTTGAGTTTCATGAATTTTCGATCCGGAATTGAACTAAGGTGTCGTACTATAAGAAAAGCACTGGCTTCGACTGTAATCTGCAGAAGATGCCGTCCACATGAGCTCTAAGAACTCCCATGACCACACACAGTGCACTATATGCTCAATGCCATGATCGAATTGACGATGTCGTTGTCATTCTCCTTCAACGCCTTGACGGCCTTCTTCCGCGATACGCTTGCCTGCGTCATGACCAACTCAATATCCTTGTCTTCTAGGCCAGTGTCGTCGACTTCTTCACCGTCATCCTCTTCTTCCTCTTTCTTGTCTGCAGATTCGATAGCCTTGCCTTTGTCACCATGGTCGTGGCCTGCGTGCGCATCGTCGCCGCTGGCAGCATTAGCAATTTGCTGGGCCGCGGAAGCTTGAGCTTGAGAGTTGAGGTCTTCAATCTTAGCTTCGCCGAAGATACTAAAATCAAGGGTTAGTCGTATAGTTCTGCATGTTTCTTGGACTGTAGAAGCTTACATGTACGTGTTGCTGGAAGGAGATTTGTAGACGTCGGGCTTGTTGATAACGAAGAGCACCTATAAGTGAGTCGTCAGTGTCTGGCGTGTCGTTTGAAGACTCTGAAGAGAGGAAGCCTTCGCTAGAGCCCTTGTGTAACGCAGAATTTCCTCACATTCTTTGGACGCCTGAGTGTGACGCGAGTAATGCCCTCGATGTGCTTCAGGCCAAGCTTAGTGATGAGCTTGCGAGCTTTCTTCTCGTTGCGAGAGTGGACGACTGTAGAACCTTCGGGAATAGAAGCATCGCCGGGCTCCTCGTTGTCGTCATCCTCGGAGCTGTCCTCTGCCTCCTCGACTTCAGCATTCTTTTTCTCTGGTTCGTCGGGAAGCTCTTCAATGCGTGGGTTCGACATCGTGGGAAGCTCTGATCCCCTGTGTGCGAAATTTGTTAGGAAACTTCGTCAATGGCTGTGCGTGAAAAGAAGTATAAAGCGTTCCCTTCAAGACTTTGCGCTTCAGTAACCCACCCTTGCTGATGCCGTAAATGCGATTGCGTGCCCACAGCAAGTTCCTAGACACACGCTTCAAAATGAGAGTTGAGTGTGCGGTGGGAGCTTCGAAGCTGGTATCTGGGTAAGGCAACGAGTGCGCACACATGGATGACTAAGTCCCCATCGCAACAAAGTCACCCACGGTACAAGTAGGCTTTGAAATGAAAATAGGTCTATTCACCCTGAAGTTTGTTTGAAGTGCCATTTGAATTGCGGACAAGAGTTATCTTCTACTAAAATCTTGGCTCTGAGAGCGAGATCGTGGGAACGCTCATTGTCAGCAATGGCGCTTGCTACAACCTTGAGGATGGCATGAAATGGACCAGCTATAGCATTTCGCGAATTTGAATTGAATTAGGAGGCTGCAGCTGGCAAACATTGTACATGAGAAGCCGACTGTTCCTATCCCGTTTGTGAAGTACCTAAAACCCATTCGCAATGCTAAACCCAGATTACGCCGATGCTCTAACCTTCGCAAGAGCCTTCTTCTCCTCGAAGCGTGCCTGCTTCCTCATCCTCATTACCTTGAATCTCTCGAAGTCCGTCAATGCTCTCCTCTTCTTACTCCGTTCCCGGCTCTTGGCCCAGTTGCTTTCTGCCCACTTCTTGTCCACTTCCTCTTTCTGCCATGCAGCTTTCAGGGCACCATGCCCAAATGCTCGTGGAACTTTTGGTATGACGAGTTGTGTTAATGAGACATTCGCGAGAGGAGCTGCATGCCGTGGTACAGCGAGGTCGGAATCTTCTGAGGGACCATCAACGAGGACCTGTTGACTTGTTTAGGAACGGATTTGCGGAATGCTTTCCTCTGAATTCTAGGCTTACACGTTTATGATCTATGATCTCGACAATGACAGCGAGTCGACCGCTGTAAGGACCGTGGCTGAAGAGGACGATCCGGCCAACCTCAACGAGGCGCCATTCGCTGGTCTTGACATCGGCGTCACCCATTGTGCGTTATGCTCTAGATTAATGTGAATGACTCTTCTGATGTACTGAAAGGTATGACAGAGCGTACTGTATGTCTAGAACACAATAAGATCTATTTTCGGGGTCTTCATGAAATGCTCTTGTTCGCGAAATTGATAGTGCTTGAAGATCTTCGGCGAATCTTAGCGCCGGTCACTTGCGTTTGTGCGCACTAATCGAGCTTAGCTAAGACTGATATGGTTAGCACCGTACCGTGCTTTGAAGTTTTGAACCTCGTTCACCTTTCCTTCAACCCCTTCGATATTGTGCGCGAAGCTGTGAAAGTAGTAAGTGAAGCACATGCTCTATCTCTTCAGACCTTCTTTGTGATGTTATAATTTGCGATTGACTGCAGTTTCCGGATGCTCTCGCCTGGGTATCTTAACGGGGCTGCTGAACTGATATTTTATTCTTACATATTCTGATCAGTGGTGCTCAAGCCTATGCTTCAACGCAACATAACTTGTCCATCACGACGCTGACCACTTAAATGCTAGGATCACAGGGCTTTCGTCTTCCAGGATAGCTTACGGTAAGTACCCAACAGTTCCTATCTGCAAATTATCATCGTCTATGATTAAAACTTGCACTAGATAGTAAGAGATTCCTTTTGGAGATGATCGTCTCTACACCAAGATCACTGAGGCCCAGTCATATCTTCGCAGTGTCGTTCTTGCATACGACATGCAAAGGCTAACCTCGACGATAGGTAGACTAACACTGCCTTGGGCTGTTTTCGAGATCTCAGTAGGATTTTCCTGGCTTAAAATGGAGTATTTTCTTTGCTCTGAGGAGTTCCTCGAGCTGTCCAAACAACCATGAGTTGCTGGATCTGATTTCGAACAATTTATGCACATGTAAATGTGGTTGGGATTTTGCATTGGTCTTCACAATGTAGCCCCCTACGACCGGATCGTTTTTACCAAGCCATTTCAATCTAAAGTCAAATTTCCTGCCCAGGCTTGTACATATTAACATCAGATTAATCTCACAGATATGGTGTCACTCGGATACAAATGAATCTCATTTTATTCTCCAGCTACTTATGTTCCAATGTTGCAAATAAAGTCTTTGTGTCGTGTTATCTCCAGCTCTACATGTTCAGCAACATAAACGTTAAATGCAGGCTCATTCATCAGACTCGCAGGACATCAACCGTACAGGCGCTAAGGTACTCAAACAGTCTCAGCAGAGGCTCTAGAGCATATGACTACATCAAGTAAATACTTTAGGGTTGTAAATCTTCATCCTCAACCTCTTCCATCTCCACATGTCTCAATTGCCTTTCAAACTCTGCCTCTTCCTCCGCAAGATCCTTAGTGTCTTCCGAATTCATCGTAAGTATCATCCTGTGCTCTGCCTCCTCTATTGCCGCCTGTGTTGCCTTCTCGGCATCCCGATAGCCCTCCTTCTCCAGCTGATCCATCTCCTCTGGCTCCAATAATCTTCCTTCTCCTTTCTTCTGTGTGACCTTCCGCTGCACCGCTGCCGGCATGAACTTGCTTACTGCCTCCTTTCTTAAGTCACGAATCTGCGGTGCAGCGCTATATGTCGTCTGCGCCACTACCTCAGGTTTCTCGGGTAAGGGATGTAGTTGTCTTGCCCCCCCCAATGGCGTATCATTCACATTGCTCTTCTCTTGTCGTTCTCGCCTGGGTCGTGGGATAGGTGGTGGCGTATCCCGCGGCATCGGTATCCGACGTACATCCTCGTCCGTCTCTTCGCTCTCATTCCCGCCGCGTTCACCATCTCGTCTCCTCTTCCCTAACACACCACCTCCTCTCCCTTTACCCCTTCCACCTCTTCCGCCATCATTTCCTCTTCCGAACGTGGGGGCCCGCTCTCCCAGCACTTCTCTTGCCTTTCGCACTGCGCGCAGGTCCTTCTCCAGCTGCTCTAGCGTCTGCTTATCTTTGGGCCGCAGAGCCCCGCCACTTGCTTCAACATCTTTGAGCTCATCTACCTGGCGCTGAAGACGCTCCGGATTGCGACGCGCGAGTTTCTCGGTGCGTTGGACTTGTAACTGGGCGCGGGATTTCTTGAGTGCTTTGGCTTTGTCGGCTTTACGTTGGGCGGCAGCAGGGTTAAGTGTGCGTTCGCCTTTTGCCATTCTGAGTTTTGCAATGCCAAATTTGGTAAATGAGCGGGGCTGGGATAGTAAACATGGCCTAGTTGTACATGGAGACTGCTTAAAAAGTTACGAAGCTCGGACCAGATGACCCTTGACGAACTTTGCGAATGACGTGCGTTCGGATAGTCAACATCGTCACATTATCTTAAGGCATTTGGGGTACTTATTGATATAAGGTACTCTCTCATCACAAAACCTTGATTTAGAAGGGGGTTCTTTAAAAAAAAAAGTTTTGCGTAAGATGAATTTACGCCAAATCCTCCCTAATCTATGAGTTGATGAAACCAAAGGAAACGCTGGTGTCTCAAAAGGATGCGCGTACGCCGATTCAATCCCCAAATTGAAAAGGTCATGGCATGAGGGACAGTAATTGTTATTGCGTTGAAATCCCCTGGGACATCCGGTCTTTATCCATAGGTCCCGATCTCCAATTCCCCCTACCTCTTCCTCTTCCTCGATTCCCACCCCTTGATCCACCTCCACCTCCTCCTCGCCCTCGACCCCTGCCACCAGCTCCATTCTTTCTGTCAACGGCAAAGTCAATCCTCACCAAAGGTTTTTCCACCCAGTCCACTCCCTCTAGGCCCAGCTTCTTTCTCTCCTCGATTGGCAATCTCCATGCCTGCAATACTCCCATCAACTCTTCACCGCCATGTAACTCTTTACCCCCATATACTCCACTCAATTCTCCAACCCAGCTTTTAACGTACTCTCCTTTTGAATCATAATCCATGCCCTGTTTCACCGGGTTGAACTTTCTTGCCTCGCCGCGCGGATCATTGCCTACACCTGCAACATAACACCAATTTCCCCAGTTACTACCCACGTCGTAATCAATAAGCATACACTCGTACCACTCCGCGCCCAATCGCCAATCCAGCCGAAGGTGTTTCGCCAGGAATGACGCATGGTTCTGCCGGGCGCGATTACTCGTGTATCCCGTTAGAAACAGTTCACGACTTGCTGCGTCAATCAAACCGGTCCCGGTACGGCCCTCCAAGAATCGCGTTAATGGGTGTGAAGAAGGCAGCAGATTTGTGGAGTGGTTTACGTTTCCATTAGGAGAGGCGGGCGGTTTGGCGGAGGAAGGGCACGGGCCGGACTTTTGAGGTTTCCATTCTACTGATTTGTATTGGTCATCGCCACGAAAGCCACGGATGGAGAAAAGCTTGGCACCGAATTTGCGGGCGCAGAGGCGCATGTAGTCGCGCCAAAGGAGCTCGAAGCGAACGCCTTCGGTGCCTTTGCTTTCGCCCTTACCGAAACCGGGAGCTTTCGACATATCTGCAGACGCTTCGTTCGACTGGACATTCGTAAAGGGCAGAGGTTCTGGAGGCTTGCCTTCTTCAAAACGGTACATTTCCCAATGCACCCAGCGAGCAGTGATGCAACCCAGTGCAAGCCATGGGGAGAGTTTGGTACTGAAATCTGTACCAAGTAATCCATTCCGAGTATCTTTGTATTTAGTCATTGCACCCGACTGAAGAAGATGTCTGACGCGATACTGTCCATGGCTTTCTCCACCAGAGAAGGGGACCGCAGATTGCACTGTGGTACTTTGAGGCCATTCGGGAGGCTTAGATAAGCCAAATCCAATATCTTCAAGTGGCTTATGAAGAGCAGATATCAGCGAATCAAGGGTTTCTGGGATTTTAAACGGGTCTGCCTGTGGTGGTATTGAAGATGGAAGTGGTGGTAGAGCGCCCTGCTTTGGTCGAGGTAGACACTTTCTTGGGGCGTCCCGTAATGGCTCAACTGTCTTTCGAAAAGATGTGAAAACATCAGAAAGATCCTCGGGATTCCGAAATGGGAGATCGCGGCTTTTACTGATTAGCGATAGTTTTTGGTTGAATTCATGGAATCACGACTATAGAGTTTCCAGGGCAGCCGCACAAATTTATAGATTTTGGTCATGTGAGAATTCAAGTAATGAAATAAAAAGAAGAGAAAAAAAATAAAAAAAATAGGATTACGCACTCATCGACAAGATATTTTTCGTCTTGCCATAATTTGAATTCTATACCCGACTCTTCCGCGACACTTCTGAGCTCTTTCTCTTCCTTCTTTTCTTCGGTTCCCTCTTCTGCAGTCATCCAGATTCCTGAAACTTCGGCATGGGATTCTTTCATATGATTGGACGATGCGTCTTTGAAGGATTTAAGGGCATCTCTAACGACATCTTGCGGACGTCCTACTCGAATTTCTAGGCCATTTCCGAGGTCTTGCAATTGAGTCTTCAAGTCCCAGACACTTTCCGCAAGAAATTTTGCCCTGTGGGGCCCACAACGCCAAAAACCCCCAACATAGCTTCGAGCTTCAGGATAGGGACTCTCCTTGGTCTGATCCTCTAAGAAACCAGAAACCTCGACTTGATCTGCTGGGAAGACGTAAATAGGAAGAAAATGGGTAAAAGGGTGTTGGCTCTGCTGGTAAAGGCGTGAAACCTCGTTTAGGATGGGATTGTCTGCTGTCCGTAGATCACGTCGGAGTAAGTAAATTACTATTTTAGATACAGAGGACATGACCCCGGGAAGAAGGGAATGGCTTAAATAGTGGGTTTCTGTGTAAGGCCAGCAGCTATCACAGCAAGAAATATTGCACAAGATAAGGCTAGTTCATCCACAAACATCCACAAACAACAAAGGCCATTCAAAGCGTCATACAAGAGACGGGACGGGAACTGTAAATATCAACGATAGATGTCTTCCGAGGTAGCAATTAGCGAAGCTTTTGATCTCATGCTGAAACCCTTGAAAGCATCGCATGCACTATTACTCGCACTAAATTTCAGACACACCGTTTAAGGCGACCTCTTCATAAGGCTGGCCCTGGCCAAGGGCAAATTCTGTTCGCGTAGAAGCCACGGGTCGTCTAGAGCCTTTTCGGACGTTTGATTAGACGAACCCACCGTCCACCAAGACTGGATGACCATTCACCCGGTAATCCTGGAGGACGGCGAGACAACAGGGACGTCACGCCGTGGCCAACAAAGAAAAAGCGTTCCACGATTCATGCAGCGGGAATGCATCATAGATCTGGAGTAGCCGGAATGGATGACTGGAGAGGGATGGTCAGATCCTAGTGCAGATCAAGTTCGCGGTTCCGTAGATTAAGGTTATCAAGCTCCACGAGTGACAAGGCCGCGATGGCCGCGGTCATCATCTTTCACCAGGGACGCACGGCACCACGGGATAGGAGAGGCTAGGCGTCGCCGGCTCGTCGCACTGCAGGATTCCAGAGCAGCAGAGCCGTTGCGAGAGAATCCAGTGGCGCCAAGACACTCTGAACGCTGCGTGGGCTGGAGGATTGGAGCCTGTTGCCAGCGCAGCACTCTTTACATCGCATTGGGAGTGTGGCATCTGGTGTTGCGGACGCGAAAGGCTAGGTCGCTGGGTGGCTGGTTGGACGATCGACTGCGTGACCAGACCGGTAATCTCGGTGCCTGCTTGCAGCCATCTGAGATGGTGCCACCCGTTTCGTAGGTGCCGAGATCTTAACGTGAAGTGACGAGATCTGGGAGTGCTAGTGGCAAGCGCAATCTGCTCTGACACGCGAGATTGGGTGCCCTTGACGCCGTTCGTCTGCGCTCCCTCGAACCTCTACCTCTTCGGTAACGCTGCACCGACTGTCTTCTGACATTCCACAGCCCCCACCAAGCCCGTGAACCGGGGTCGAGCAGCCGGATTGCTGGAAAGATCGCGGTGACCGCACCTTGAACAGGCAAGTCGATCAAGATCGTCGACCGAGTCCGTCGACCCCTTCAGCTTCGCACTTCTCGACTGGGGTGTCGCTTAAGGATACACGCCCGCTTTGGTAATCCTTTTCAGACAAGCACGCCTCCGATGCCTCATGGAAAATTCCATCATCCGAGACAAGCGCGAGATCGGAATGCGCCATGTGCTTGCGAGTCATCTCGCAAGCCTTATTGTCTACATGCATCCGATGAGACGGAAGGTTCAGCACTGAAGCTACGATCTCAGAGCATGAATAACTTTTGCTAATTGTTCCTGAATCCTGGACGCTAATCTACTTGGCAGAGAAGATTGCTTCACCGCTTAGACGCCCAAATGCACACTACTGGGAAAAAGGAATGTTTCTCCGCATCGTCATTTATCATCGATCCTCTGACCTCCTTGAGGGATCACTCCCACTCACCGAGGCGCTCTCAAACAATGTCGTGGGCTCCGCTGGTTCGCCACAGCAGTGGAAGATCCATTCTGTATCACACGCAACCCCGCATTGCAATAACCAGATGATTAACATACAGTGCGGTGAACGCCGTAGCTCATCGGTCTCTTCGCCTTATGCTTGTTCTTGCTGTTGTGACCAGCGCTGGAGTGAGTCTTTTCAACACTATTACCGAACGGTTGCCATGCAGCCAGATCAATCTCGTCGGAATCAATGAGGTTCTCCGTGACTGCGCAAATGTCTGCAATCAGACGATCAAGCAGGTCGATTGACATGGATTCGCGCACGACAACACGAAGAATTTCCGTCTTGTCCTCGTTGGGTGGCAACGGATAATCTGCAAAGAACGTCAGCATAAACGACGTGAACACTGATTCGAAACGATATGTTAAGGTTACGAATTGCCGCGACCTGCATATTGCATTTGGTCGGCACGA
This sequence comes from Astrothelium macrocarpum, assembly GCA_021030915.1. Lineage (NCBI taxonomy): Eukaryota > Fungi > Ascomycota > Dothideomycetes > Trypetheliales > Trypetheliaceae > Astrothelium > Astrothelium macrocarpum. The sequence goes on from JAGEMR010000192.1 coordinate 29,379, forward strand.
ACCGGCTAGTTACCGACCAAATTGGAATGACACAACGCATGCAGATAAGACTTACTGGGGATGATGTATTGCTTGGCTCTCAGCAAGTTGCTGACAGCTACCTGCTTCACATGCGGGTACTGCTTATGAAATTCGTCCGTCAAGGTGAATGCCACTACTGGTAAACCTGCATTGTAGTCTGCACTCGTCTCCCCATCCTTTTCGAACGGTTTCTCCCCTTTTCTGTACTCAAAGTCTCCCTTTTTACGGTGGATGTCACTCACACAACGGTACCAGCCGGTCGCTTCGAGACTCTTGCTCAGTAAGCGAGCATTGGACAAGGCATCTTCCATGATGGAACGGAAGCCAGTGAATCCAAGATGAATTAAGTTGTAATACTGGGCAATGATCTGCGCGCCAGGGCGAGAGAAGTTGAGTGTGTATGACTCCTCGGTTCCCCCAAGATAGTGCAACTCAAAGACAAGGTGCTTGGGCAGGTATGCTGTTGACACGTTAGTCTTCATTTTCGTTGCATCTGCATACAAATGCATACATTCATCTCGCCAAATGATCCAACCCACTCCAGCGTACACCAGACCAAATTTGTGACCGGATGTGTTGATCGATTTTACGCGAGGAAGCTCAAAGTTCCTGGGATATGTCAACCTCGGACACACATGATCGAAAGCCCTTCCTTGCTTACCATTTGGGACCACCAACTTTCGCGTGGGTGAAGGGTGCAATGAAGCCACCGCTTGCAGCATCGACGTGGATAGGAATATCAACACCAGTCTTCTGCTCATACTCGTCTAGAATCTTGGAAATTTCTTCGACCGGCTCATAATGTCCTGTGTACGTTGAACCCAGGATCACAAAAACACCAATCGTATTTTCATCAATATTCTGCTTTACAAGCTCTGGGTCAAGCCGGTGTTGTGATTTCTCACTGACAGGCAGAATGCGAGCCTCGACTTCAAAGTAGCGAGCAAATTTCTCCAGAGCAACCTGAGCATTAGCGCCCATGATGATGTTCGGCTTGGCAGTGTCTTTGCCTGCGGCTGTCCGCTTCTCTTGCCATCTACGCTTCATTGCCAAACCACCGAGGTGGATTGCTTCACTACTCCCTGTAGTGGCACTTCCAATGGCCTTCTCCCCCTTCTGCACGCCCCAAAGATGAGCAATGATACTGATACATCGAGCATGCATATCCATCATGGCAGGATACTCATCCGCGTCGGACATATTTTTGGACAAATTTTCGATCATGAGTTTCTCAGCTTGCTCTTCCATGTAGGTGCCTACGAACGAAGCAAGGTTGAGATTCGGACGTCCATCGAGGTCAAGTTCGTCCTTGAGAAGCTGGTGGACAGCGTCTGCTGGGGCGCCATCATGAGGGATCTTGAATTTTGATAGCTCATACTGGCTGTTGTAGCGAGTAGAATATGGAGTCACAGAGTGAGACGCTGCTGATCCAGTATGCTTTCCACGATGGGAGTGAGGCTTTTCGTGCAATGAATGCACCAGTTCTTCCGGATCAATCTGGAACGAGGTCAATTGGAGATATACATATCAAATCGCTTGGTACGGAATTTCTTACATGTCTTGCAAGACCAGCCATTATTGATACACCAAATGCTCGAATACTGAAGATAGTTCTGTGGAAACAAAGAATAAGAGAGAGGATGTGCAGAGGAACAGGTCAGACATCCGGAAGAAAATTGCCTCAATGTGGGGCTGTGGACAGCAAAAAAACAGTAAAAAGGTGAGAAACTTGCTTCTGGTGCATCAAGAATTCGGTCATTGGATAGCGGCATGGAATTCCAGCTTGAATCGCATTTTCCCCACACATTCCCCTGACGTGGTACCTTGTGTCGACCAGGGCGTGCAGGAGATCACTGGCCCAGGTTCAGGCGTTCTTGGTCGATCACGATCGCTTGGTAAAGCTTGTTTCCGAGTATACCAATCGCTGTATTGCTTTTGTTCCGCTTGGTGCCATCTCTAAGCTTACAAGTCACGCCTTCACTTGCTTTGCAATGATGGCTGTCCTCCCGTATGATGACTGGAGGCATTAGGCATCAAGTAAATTTTTACTTTTACATAATGCATATCGTTCTCTAGAAACACAGTTCCAAGCGCTGGGTATTCCAAGCTCTAGACGATTTCTTTTGGAAACCGGGGTTGACTGCCTACTGCTAGTGTACTCCGTAATATGTGGACTTGGGTTAAAGGATGATGTTGATGCCCCACCCCTAATAGCAGCAGTACATCACAACCAACGACTCAAAGACGGAGCTACTTGAACTCGTCTCATTACTGCCATGGACTACTAGTTCCTCCATTTCTGAAGCTCGAAATTTCTCTCAGACACAAGCTCCCTCTATCCTTTGGTGCTTCATTCTCGAGGCCAAGCTGAAGTGGCGTGACGTCAGGTGGGGTACATCTCCACATTGAATGGCATCGGCGAATCGGGAGCAATGGCATTTTGACGGTGTTCAGCATAGGTAAGGCAGGTAACTCTCGGCTCAAACACTCCGCGTTTCGATGTAAAAAGATCATGTAAAAATAGAAATCCGGCCTCTCACAATGAATGCCAAGTAAAAAGAAGATGCTTTATTGATGGGATGCTTCTTTATGCTGATTACTCATTCCTTCATCCAAAGCACGTGCTTTTGTGCCATCGATGCTCGTCGGGCGTTTCGTGCACTTTGATCTCGATTCCGCATACGTACTCGGTAGTCGTCATCACTGCTGGCTAACTAGCTGATGACCGCCATATACCAACACCTCTCTTTCGTAACCCCATTTCCATTTCCCATCTTCAATCCATTTCTTTCAACCGTCGTTCCTGTGTAGACATGAGGTTTACCCAGGTCCTGCCATTGGCAGTCGCTGCCACTGCTTTTGTCGTTCCAGACGAGCGTGTTCTGAAGGATGTCGCCATCGAGACCAAATCGAGGGCCGAGTCCATTTATGAAAGCTTGCCTTCGGCATCTAACGTGCTAGGCAGCATTAGAGAAACTGTCGATGATGTGGCTGAAGTGACCAAGGATGCATTCGACGAAACCGTAGATCTTGCCACTGATGGTGCCAAGACTGTCTATGAGAAAATACATGAGACCGGTTACGACGCAGAAGCTTGGCTTCAGAGTGCTCGGGATACTTTCAACGAGTTTGATTTAGACAGTGGTTTGGAACTTGACGGTCAGAATCGACCCCGACGCCCTCGTCGTGGTCATGGTAACGCGCCAAACAAGACCGTCTACCAGCTCATTGCTGAAAGCAAGTACACGACCAAGCTCGCCAAACTCATCGAAGACTATGATCTTGTGGAGCTCCTCAATGGAACCTCGGCAAATTTCACCGTCTTTGCTCCTACAGACAGGGCTTTTGCAAAGATCCCCAAACATGCTCCAGAGCCTTCTGCTGAACAGATCAAGGCCTTGCTCTCTTACCATGTATCCCCAGAATTCTACCCCGCTGGTCGCGTGCTTAGGACACATACTATTCCCACCTTTCTCAAATCCGAATCGCTTGGCTCTGAGCCTCTTCCGCAAAGGCTCAGCATCAACGCCGGTTTAAGAGGCTTGACTGTCAACTTCTACAGCCGCATAGTAGCGATCGACATCTTTGGCACCAACGGTGTTATTCATGGCGTCGACTCCCTCATCATCCCTCCACCAAGAGTCGTCAAAATCATCGACCTTCTCCCGGGCGAATTCTCTACGCTCGAGCTTGGTCTTGGCAAGACTGGTCTGTTGGAAACACTCAACACCACTGATCACCCGGGTGGAACACTCTTCGCGCCTTCGAACTACGCCTTCCGGAAGCTGGGACCCAGAATCAATGCCTTCTTGTTCAGCCAGTCCGGATTGAAATATCTTGTGGCACTGCTCAAGTACCACGTTGCTCCGGCGAACACCTTGTACTCTGATGCATACTACAAAGCCGATGCTAATGACGGCGACTCGTTCGATAGTCAGGCTCCGTATGTTCATGTGGACTTGCCAACCTTGCTTACAGATGGCGATGATACGCGCTCGTTGGCTGTAGACATTGCACGATATGGCCCGTTCATTGAGATCAAAGTCAACGCTTTTGCACGTGTAGCAGTGCAAGACGGCATTGCCAAGGATGGTGTCATTCACGTCGTTGGCAACGTTCTTATTCCACCGAAGAAGGTTCAGAGCAAGGAAAATGGGGTGGTCAACTTCGAGGAGTGGGACTACAACAATGAGTTGACAGTTGAGGAGCTCACGGAGCGATTGAATCCTTTTGTCAACGAGGACTTCGATGACAAACGTTGGGACTTGTAAGAATCAGACGGAACATGAATACGAGCTGGCACTGTATTCCCCAGCAGTGGAGAATTCCGATGGCTGAGGAGTTCTGCATGAGCATTGAATCAACGACAAAATGTATGGAGTAGTGTCAGTTAAATGTAAACCTCTTATTTTAATTCAATTACTTAGGAACAGACAGTGTTCGAAGCTATAATTGGCAAGATAAATGGAATGCGTGACTCTCCGCCAGCATTTCTTCCCATCCGTGGCAATCTCACGCAAGCCGCACCTCCGCACTCCGACTCCGGCCTGCAAACTCCGACAACGCCCCTTCTCACTTTGCAAACATCCTCCTCTTCTTCACCCTGCCAACTCCTTCTCCCCTTCATCCTTGTGTCAAAAATCGGAGCAATGCCCAGTCCCAATCCCTTCTCTCTCTTTCGCACCACCGCCGCGCGCCCTGCCCTCCGCGCCTCGTCGCAATGGCGGCCCTCAATGCAGCTCACCCGCCGACGCGTCCAGACCGTTGCCGAGACCAGTGTTGAGAATGAGAGTGCGCTGACGAAGCTGTGGAAGAGTCCTGTTGGACCAAAGACTGTGCATTTCTGGTAGGTTCCTACTCCCCGGGTTCTTGTCCGGTGGTCTTTCAGGTACCTCAATTCAGGTATTGAAGAAGAGAAAGATATCGATAATGGATGACTGGCTGGCCGGCTGGCTGCAGGATAGATGTCCAACCAAGGTAGTTTGAGTTTGCGAAAGCCATTGGCTAAGAAATGTGACTATGCAGGGCACCGATCATGAAATGGGGTCTCGTCCTTGCCGGAATCGCCGACATGACTCGTCCTGCTGAGAACCTCTCGCTACAGCAGAATGCGGCGCTCGTAGCTACAGGCGCCATCTGGACACGGTGGTGTTTCGTCATTAAGCCAAAGAACTACTTGTACGTTTTTCCCATGTTACCTCCTTCCATTGTCAGGTAGGTATTTGGCTGACCGGGGTGATTTATCGAAAAGTCTCGCCACTGTGAATTTCTTTGTCTTCCTCACCGGCACGATACAAAGTACCCGTATCCTTATGTACAGACAATCGGTTAAGAACAGTAGTCTTCAGGATGAGCTGAAGAAAGCTGGAAAAGATGAGACGGCTACTGTGAAGGGAATTGCAGGGAACCCAGAGGGTGCAGTACAGCAGGCAAAGGCAACTACGTAAGATGAAGTTTGTGAACGAGATGGAAGAGATGAATGTAAAAGTTAGGCAATGAGATGAGATCTGCAGGAGGTCTAAGACGTTGATGAGTTCAACAATGAGGAAGATCGAGTTCGAGTGACATACATATCATAAGAGGAATGTTATTTTACAAGCGCGAAAGGGTCAAGGGTTGCTAGAGGGGTTCACCGCAATGAAGCATGTTACGGTTGGCGGGTTCATGTGTCAAATCTTGATTTTTGGAGTCAATTGTAAATCCACATACCACATCTAGTAATATTATTTCTAGATGGCGAGTTCTATGAGCATCCGAAAGTCCCTCTTGGAAGCCAAGCCAGGCCAGGCCAAGCCAGCTTGCCCAAATCTATTCAACACAAGCTTGGTATGTAGCTCATGCTGAGGACGCAATCGTCACTCATGCCCCAACACTGCCCATCCTTGCACCCAGACTCCTCTCCTTCCCATGACTCGGCCTGCTCCTCCCAACGACCATCTTTGCATGAGCCAACATCTTCCCAAAATCCAGCTTCTTCCACTCGTCCGGCATGTATTCTCCACTTGCAATACAATGCACCTTCATCCCCGGCCGATACTTCAGCCCGCTCAGCAACTTTGGCGTTATCAGGAAATACTGGCTCGTCCTCGCTACTCGTCCAAGATCACCATTGCCATTCACCGTCGCCCTTCGCGGGTCCATCGAACCTCCACGCTCCCCTTCCTCCTCTCCTTCTCCGTCTGAGTCACCCGTCCCATACAGCTCAGCCGTTTGACTACGCGCCCCCAATACCCCGCTACCAACAGGGGCAGCAGCAGGAACAGCGCCACACGCGATATCAACCATTCGCTCGTGCACAATCCGTTCATTTCGGGGATCCATGCCCTGGTTGATTTCATCGACGACGCGAAAGGGAGCCCGAGCCAACGACTGCAGCGCCATGAGATAGAAGATGGTAGAGACGGCGCGCTCACCGCCAGACTGGCGATGCGAGTCGAGCTGGGTGAGACTTTCGTTTTCACTGCGAGAAGAGAAACAGAAATGTAAGCGCACGCTTGGATATTTTCTTCCAAACAGGGAAGAGATGGGGAGCAGTGTGAAGCAAGAAAAAAAAACATACCGAAATCGCACCATAATCTGCACCGCCCAGTTTTCAAAGTCGTCGTCCTTGTGCACGCCCACCTGTCCCGCGCAGCCGATGCGCTCGAAGCTCTTGCCAAACGCATCGCTAATCTTCGCAATCAGCGCATCGAGCTCCGGCTCCCAGCGCTCGCGAAGCTGCTGGATCTGCTCGGCAACGCCCGACAACGTGGCCGTGCTGGCCTGCACCTTTTCGCGCAGTCGCTCAATGTCTTGCGCGCGCTTCTCGAACTCCTGGATCGCGCGCGGGTTGCCCTCGTGCAGGAGCTCCAGCCGACTTTTCGCCGACTCGATTTCGAGTTCGAGGTTCTGGGGCGACATGCCCTCGGTGTCCTGGAGGGCTTGCTCCTCTTCCTCGGTCCGTCCATCGGGAAACAGGGCCTCGCATTGTTTTACCAATTTCTTGCCTTCCTCGAGCGCTTGCTTGTGCTCGGCTTCTTTCTCCTTGACTATATTGAGATGATGTTTGTGCAGGTTTTCGACTTCGGCATTGCGGCTTCTGAGCGTTTCGAGATCGGCCGAGGCTTCCAGAAGGACGAGTTCTGCTGTGACAAGATCGCTGACTTGGGTGCGGAGAACTTCGATGGCGCGAACGTAATCAATGGCTTTGTCGCCACGCTGGAACGCAAATTCATCGGCTTCACGGTCAAGCGCCAGAATTCGGGATCTGAGATTTGCGCCGTCCTGTTGAAGTTCGGCAAGTTTGGATTCTTGCGCTTCAAGTTTGGTGGGTAAGGCCTTGAATTCTGAATCGGCTTTTTGCATTGAGTCCTTTTCAGTCTCGATCTGCTCCTTTTCCTTTTCCAACTTGTGGTACTGGCCTTTTAGAGAATTGATCTCGCCTTTGTGCGATTCGTATTGCGATGTGAGCTCTCCTATTTCTCCTTTTCCCTCCCGAATTTCGCGCCGCAATTCTTCTTCAACATGCGAGTCGCCTCGCTGGTTCGTCCAAATTTTGGCAGCACGAACATCACGAACGCGAGTGGATATGGCGCTGGGACCGTACTCGCGACGGCGAGTAATCTGATATGTTTTTGAGCGATCAACGAAAGAGGATACTGCACTCCGAGAGAGATTTTCGAATTGTTGTTCGCTAAGCTCTCGTGTCGTAAGACCAGTTTGGTGCAGGCGAGCATTCTCGCACAGCATGGAAAGAACAGGCTCAGGGCCTTGCACATAATCCAGTAGCCAACCTTCTAGTCCCAGCTGTTTCATCTCTTCTTCAGACACAGGTGGTTTCCAGTGGTCAAGTCCTACGTTTTGTTGGCGAAGATAAAAGTCGCGGAGACCCAATTGCTTGGTTGCAATATCCGACAGTTGCTTGAAATCAGTCTGGGATGTACATGTCAAGGCCCTCAACTCTGATGCCTGGAAGACCGACTCGATGGCATTGGCGAAGCGTGCGTCTTTCAACGAGCATTCAACGATAGCTGGACCATAGACTTTACTTTGAAATTTATCTTGATTGTTTCGAACATATTCCCATAACCGATGAGTGTCACGAGAATTCTGCTGGAGTTTATTCAGCTGCTGACCGACTTGAGATTGCGAAGCAGCCATTTGATTTTCTTTGGTCGCAATTTTCTCTTTTAGTCTTGAAACCTCGTCGGCACAGATTTTCATTGAAATCTGAACTTCGTCGTTCCGTCCCTGAATGTCCCGCATCTGGCGGCTCTTTGCTCTGATCTTCTCATTGTACATGGCGGCATCAAATTCGGGAGCTATGTCTTCCATGCAAGCCTTGATGCCAATGATGTCCCGCTTGATTCGTTCCAGACGCTTTCTCCTGTCTTGATCACCATCCTTCTCTGCTTTCTTTTTTGTGCCGCACTCGTCGATCTTGACCTGGAGTCCATCCAGTTCCTTTTTAAAGTCATTGGCTCGCTGCTCGTGGCGCTCCACAAGCCTTTTTCGTGTCCCGACAACAGATTGTACCTGTCTTTTGTAGTCTTCCTTGGCGTTGACCGCATCCATAGAGGGTTGTATCTGCTGCTCCAATTCTTTCAGCGAGTTTTCAGCTGCCCTTTTCTCTGCTTTTAACTCTTGGCATTTTGTACGTATTACACGATATTTGGCCATTGGTCTTACTTTTTGCAGTGCTGCCACTCTTTTTTTGACGATCTCGCGTTCCTGCATACGTTCATAGTCCATCTGTTGAGCCCGCTGGCGATTTTCAAGATTGGTCAAACTGTCCTGAATGCTTCCTTGTTCAGCCTGGCTCCTCTTTTGGTCGGCTCGCAAACGCTTTAGCTCTTCATGCCATTCTACCATATGCTCGGGCGCAGCAGCACGCTGTGTTTGATCAAGAAGTTGAACAGGCGACAGAGCTGCAAACTCTACCACACGGTCTTGAGGCAAGAATTGGCAAAGATTATCAATTTGTATTGAGAAGGATTTTGCCAGCTGCTGGACTTGTTTGTGATTGGCACTGCTGCCGTTGATGAACCAGGTCGTCTTGTTTCCTTCACGCTTGATATGTCGTTTGATGACGGGATTTCTGCCACGATGCTTTTCACCAGCCTTGAGCTCGATTTCGATCTCAGCATCACGTTCGCCATGCTTAACAAACTCGGACAATTCTTTTGCCCGTCCCAAATGCTGGGGACCCCAGCCAAGACCCAAACATATTGCACAGACAAGAGTACTCTTTCCTGTTCCGTTAGGACCTATGACCATATTCAGACTTGGTCCAGGATGAAACTCTGTGGCAGTGTACGTGACAAAATTCTTGAGTTTGACTCGAACAATGGAGCCAGGCTGGTGGTCTTCGTGGCCGCTGGCTGCCTGTCCGCCGTTCGTGTAAGCGTATATACCATTTGTTCGAGGTTGCGCTGCACGGCTCTAAAATACATGTTAGATCAGACAAGCATGAGTGGCGAAAGGCAGAGGTGCTCTGTTTGGTAAGTGGATGTTCCATAAATGGCACGTACATTAGATAGGCGAGCGCGTTTGCTGCCATTTGAGCCGTCTGATCCGACTTCGTCTTCCTCTCCACTATCGAGTAAGGCCGAATGGCTTCTCCGCTGGGGAACGACAAGACCTGGCATGTTGATGTCTGGCTTTAGTCGGAGATGTGCTAGCTGCGTGGAGATTTGGGATCGCGTAGCGAAGTTCATGATGCACGCGCGTCTGAGCGCGTCACGGCCAACATTTTGACCTGCGCACTTAGGAGTGTGGATCACGTTTCGCACGGTCCACCACTTTGCACACTGAATTTTGAGTCCACTCCACGAATTCGTATACGAATTACTCCACCAATATGAAGCCGATTGATTTAGCAATTGAAGCAGCGAATGCGTAGGAGCAGTCTAATTACATTCAGATAGCAAAATTTTATGGAATTCAGTGTATAACGTTATCACGTCGCCACAGAGGAATCAATAAATCTCATATTAAAACGGCCCATAAAATCCAGGCCAAATTTTTACAATATCAAAAAAATATATTAATTTTATGGATTAATATATTTATATATCGTGGGATTTTATCTATTATTCGAATGATTCGAAATTTCGTTATTAATATTATTAAAAAAGAGATTGGAATGAAATGAATAGATCGTTTTATAAAATATCATCAGTTGTAATTAAAATCAGTCTTTTTTATCATTTTTGATATCATTCAAAAATGAATAAATAATTATATTGATCTTTAATTATATTTTGAATTAATATGAATCATTAAATTATATTATTTCATTATTAATATTTTATTAGATCTCTTCCAAAATTGCCGAATATAATATCTCATCATATAATACGTATAATATGAATGAAAAAGATTTTATTATAAATCAAATAATAAAATATCACCGTATATTTAATAGAATAATTTATGAATAAGATCTTTTTTAAAAAATAAATCAAAATGATTTATATTTATGAATTATTATTCTTATTTTGATTTTTATAAATGATGAAATTTTATTTTCAATATTTATTTATAACATTCAACCAGATATTATATAAAATTCATAAATTTAATATATAAATTCTATTATTCATAAATATAATTGTTAAGAACAGGTGCGAACCGTGGGTACTTGCGGGGTGAGCGGGACCCGAGACATAAGCCACATAAGTGCTCAGCACTATCCGCTGTGGCTTACCCACTGAACAGTGATCAGAGTGATCAGGGCGCTCAGTCCCACTGAGCAAACAGAACATACGGAATATTTCAAATATATAAGAACACAACACGATCATTATGATCTTGTTATATTCAAAACCATTTTCTAAATTAGTCTTTGATAACGTCTTCAATAGAATTTTGAATTATCAAACCTCATTATTCTTTATTAGTTCAGTCCTTTACCGATTCATTTCAGAAGCCACTTTGATTCCAAATAGATTTGACCCCAAGGATATTTAGAATCATAACACGTTGAATATCCTCAAAATGAGTCAATAAAAATAATCATAAAATGGTGACAATTCATCCCAGATTAAAAAAAGCCGACCCACACCACGATTTGACAAAAAAACCAGAAAACCTGATGATTTTTATGAAGATCGTTTTAAAATAGAAAATTGATTTAATATCATTCAATTATATTTCATATTTGAAGATATTATGATAATTAATCAATTTTTTTTTACGATTATGTTTATGAAAAAAAGAATATTTTATTGGATCCAATTATATCTTATTAATTATATGATAGGGGCTGAAGATCAAATGACCAATAATATATTTCAAAATTTTAATATATTTAAAAGAAAAATTATTAAAATATTCGGAATATTTAATTAATAAATAATAATTGAATAAATAATTCTGAATATTAAATAAAAGATTTTAATGATAGATTATATAATCAGATTCCAGGAATATATTTAATAAATTGAATGGGGCGATGAAATATTCCGTTTCATATTTTATAAAAGATTTAAAAATAACGTCAAAAATGAATTAATACGTTATATAGATATTATAGATATTCTATCGTAATTAATGAAAATAATGATCGAATTAGACGATAAATTGTATATGAGAATTCTAAAAAAAAGGGGAAATCGAAAATTAATCATTGGACGGGAAAATTTAAGAATTCAGAATAATGATTATGATAATCTGATGGATTTTAATTTTATCGGAAAAAAAAAAAAGGGCAGTATCCGTCTGAAAAAAGGATCTAAAGATAAAAAATATTATTTTTGCGAAAAAAAGGGACATTTCGCAAAAAATTGCCGATCCAAATTCAATATGATACGACGGAAAGTCGCAATTATAAAAAGAGAAATTAATATGGTCTTAATAAATAATCTGAATGAGGAAATTTTAGTCGAAGGGACCATTCAGGAAGTGTCCGATGAGGAGAACGAATGGCAGTTCGACCAATAGGATGATGGTGGGAAGGATAATCCATTTCCGGTATTAAAAAATATATAGGAAGCCCGCGAAAGAATACATAAATATGCAATATAATTAAATCAGCGAATAATTCGAATCATAAAAGAATATCCAATAATCGAATTCATATTTTAATAATATATCAGAAAAATATTAAAATAATCGAATCATAAGGATCATTTTATGGCCAGATTATGTATAATCCCCAATTATCCAGTATATACCGTTACGGTATAAATTTTTAAAGAATAATTTGGAATTTTTATGGAATTATTATCGGAAAATTTCGAAATATAGAAAAATATTTTATTTGATATAACCAATCCGGATCATAAACGATTAATTTTATCAGAAGAATATTGAAATTCAGAATATTAATTATCGGAATATTGAGGATATTAAAAAATAAAAAAAAATATCTGACGAAATCATGTCATTGATATATAAGATTTACGATATTCTGAATATCGAAAAATGTAATAATAGCAGTATTATAATAAGAATTGTAAAAGATATATGTATGATCAATAATAGAGGGGTATATTTATAGACGAAAAGATAGAAGAAATCATATTCATGAATACACCATTATTCAAAAAAAATATAGAATATTTTCAAATGGATTTATCAATATAATCCGTTTATAATTATTAAATTAGAAATTATTTCCAAAAATAATTATTTATAAATGAAGAATATCCAGATTATAAAAAAAAATGCTATTATTAATATGATGATATAAATTATGAAATTCATATAATAAAAAAATTAATATAATATGAATAATAATCATAAAAAAATTATAATTTGATCAATTATTTTATTCATCAATGATAAAAAAAAGAATATATATTAATCAATGAACGGTATTATAAAAATAGAAAAATCTATTTTTATTATAATGATTATAAAATAATATAATATTCGCCCATATTCATAAAATAGATTATAATAAAAATATATTTATTATAAAAAAAAGATTTAGATTCTATATATAAAATACGTATATAAATCTGAACGTCATTCAGATATCCAATCATTTATTATATATTATAATAATATTGGAAAAAAAAAAGGGAATTAGAATATTAATTAATTCAGAAATAAATGAGAATTTCGTATTCAAAAAATTTCAGAAATTATTGGATTTATCGACCAAATTAAAAGATTAGAAATACGTAATATGTGTAATAATAGAAGAAAGAATGTCAGGAATTGGCGAAATCTTGGAAGAAATTCGACCAATATTCATGACTGTCATAAGATATATTAAAGAAATCGTGTTCGATATCATTATCATGGCCAGGCATGATATCGTATTGGAATTATTTTGATTATAATAATATAATCCAATAATTAATTAGAAAAATAGAATATTGGAAATAAATAGATATAATTATGGGATTATATCAAAATTTTTGTATTCGAATACGATGAAAGATAAAATGAATAATTATTTTATATAAATTATTTCGAAAAATGAAATTTTTATTGAAAGAATTTTGGATATAACAGATATTCTAATAAAATAAAAAAATCGAAAAATTAATAATTTAAAAATAATTCCAATTATTTCTGAAATTCTTTTAAAATATAAAAAATGGATATAT
>JAGEMR010000193.1:0-42243 GCA_021030915.1 Astrothelium macrocarpum
TAATAAAATATTAATAATATAATAATATTTTTGAATAATAAATATCATATCAAAATAAAATTAAAATTATTTATAATTATTTATTCTTTTTCATTAAAAATTAAAAGATATAAAAAATATTGATTTTAATTTTTTTTTATGATTATATATAAAATGATATATTTAATTCTTTTTAATATCTTTTTTATTAATTTTAATAATAAAATTTCGTATTATTCAAATAATAAATAAAATATCATAAATCGTAAATATATTTATTCATTAAATTAGAATAGATTATTGATATTTTAAAAATTTGATTAATCTATTTTAATAAATTTCAGATTTATTATTGATAATATTTCTATAACGACACGATAATATTGAACATTCGATTTCATATAATTTCATTATCTGAGAATAATTAAGAATTTCCAGCGTATTCGTTATTTCAAATACTACTTCTATTGGATCCATATTAGTGGAATAATTAATTATTGAAATCAACTGGTGAATCAAATTTCGAGGTGTGCGCGACCTAGGGCTGTGCGGGACCTGGGGCGCACTCCTAGTACCAATCTGGTAACTCCGCCTATGGATCCTCAGTTCTCCTCTCTCCGTGAATCGAGTCCTGCTATCAACATAACGCAACTGACTCCGTCTTGCACAGCTCTTCGCTCTCGTTCATATGAGTATCATCATGGCTAAGCGGCACGACTTTCTGATTTGCATCCTCGTGCACTCACGAATTCTAGTATCAGAAGCTTAGCTCCTGAAATATGAGACGAAAAGTCAAAGAATTGATTGAGTACCAACTCCTCGAGAGGAGGAAGAGACGGCTATGCGCACATCAGCTAGTACCAAAGAGGTAATCGCTAACAGGGTATGGTCCTCGAAGCAGCTTCCCTTCAACAACAGTAAGTTAACTACATTGCGCTGCGTACCTCAATGATCAAATGCTAATCCTATGCATTGTCATTATTCTGCACACGATATATTCAAGAAAATATTCTCAATCTTGAATCTGAGATGTCGAACTCAATGGATTGGATAATATTTAACGTACGCAAAGCCGAATTAGAATGCAAGTGTATTTTTAGGTTGCGAAGATGACATATTCTGAACCAATCTCTTTCAGCACTAGACAAATGATACAGCCCATGCCAGCAGTGCGATAAATGCGATCGCCCTTATAACCTGATCATTTTCCAGACGAGACGTGGCGATCTTCTCGGCAAATATGTCCAGCTACCAATCAGTTATCGACCTTTACATACTAGTAAAACGTCCGCTGGCTTTCTGGTAGGGAGAACTCAGAAGCAGATGACATGGGATAGCTTGGGTGAACATTGGGAAAAGCTTCAGTATCGACAACTCGGATCCCAGTAACGAGATGAACTCGGATCCGGCGGTCGATTACAGCTTTCATATCGATCTTCCAGCTCAGCCTACCTATGCACTGAAATATTTAGCGAGTCTACCACGATTATGCCAGCAGTCAGTTAGGGAAACTTAAAAGCGGAAGTTCCATGATACACAACGCCTCCTTCCCTTGCTGGATTAGCAAGAACTTCGGCTTTGCTGGTAATTTTGGGTCCAGGGAGGACCTTCTCTGTGGCGGGCTTCCACTTAAAGGCAATCTTACGAACTCACAAAAATGCCGCATATGCTCGCTCAACATTCGCTTGACTTACAGGCCACTTGAGGCTGATGACTGATGGGGCGAGTACGATCGAGAGAATCTCTCAAAAGAAATGCCCTAGCCAGTTCCAAACCCAGATAGAACACCTGGTGAATTGGTCCAATAACCGGTCAGGGCAGCCTTAGCCACTTTAGGGTTGCCGACATGTGACTAAGTATTGGTGATGTTGAGATTGAGAAAGAGGCCAACGAGTACTTAGTCCCGTTCATTCTGTCCAACGTCAGGGAGGCCAGCCACGACATTAATGCCATGCTTCTGACGTATCTTAGCAGGTCCAATGACTGAGCCCATCAAGAATTGACGCAAGTGCCAAACTTCAACTGGGACGATAATCTCCTTTGTTGCCGCTGAAGGGTATTGCAAATTTTGTGTGGCAGTACTGCCCCTGATCACAACGTTGTTGGCATTCTGACCAGCAAAGAGGACGTGCACCATAAGCGAATCGGGATGGATTCTGATTCCAGAAGCTCCGGCAGTCTGCCGAAGGAAGGCTGTCCCATAGAAGTTATGCGAAGCGGTCCAAGTATCCCCCTTCCATATCCGAACAATTTTCCGCTGTTCAACCCCGAGATAGGGTTAAATCTGGCTCTGCAAAAGCTCTGGCTATCGGTGAGCCATACGCGCCATGGGAGTTAGTATAAGACACGTGCAGAGGACCTCCTTCAGGACTAAACGCTGACGGGTCGTACGAAATGTTGTAAATCGGGTCGATCACGTGCCTGGAAAGTAACGCTTTTTTAAACGCTGTATTCACGTTTTCCAGAAGTCGTCATCTACTAGCCGGACCCACGTATATAACTCATGTAGATTGCAACAATGCTATCATGATTTGATCAGCTACAAAAGGTGATGAAATCGGTGCACAGTGCTAAAACTCCTTCGACGATCCTCAATTTGCACATCTTCATCTGTTCTGGAGTGAGATAACGCCAGTGGTATACGGTAATTGTCCAAGGAGAGTTTCCTATCTAGTTTGCAAACCTCGTGTAGATCGGGCATATGCGAGCGAGGCGCACGTCCTTGATGGAGTGAGAGAGCATTGTTTCCGTTTGACGATGTTGTACTTTTGGCCTGAAACCGCGCTAGATCGTTTTGTTGCGTTGGTTGAGGGCAGGTAAGGTCCCTGAGCAAATAACTGTCCAATGTGTTTGTAAATTGGACCTTGGACTAATACCTATTACGATCCGTGGATAAAAGAATGTCATCATGATTCACTGAGGACGGTGTCGGTAGAATAAGAGGCGAGCAATCAGCGGACTCGACGTTTATGGCTGTATTAGACCTGAAGGCTGATGGTTGAAGTCGGCCGTGGTTGTCTGTTTTTTTTTATCCGAATCCGTCTACACGATCTTTCAGGGTATCAATTGTCTGGGATGAATCGGCTTCGGTGAGCTTATATGTCTGACTGTAGACGATAATTTCCCAAGCGCGTCGGCATCTATATTACACGCGGGCTGTTCCCCACCGCAACGCACTTTACGTACGTACACGCTGAGCACGACTCATACTCATAACTTGTAGCAAGAGAAAACTGCTGTTTATTGTTGAGATTGTACGAATGCATTCTTCTGGAGCCACTGGAATGTTGAACTATACAACTCGCTGTAATTCTGCGAGCAACATGGTCCTATATTCTTACATTGAACGATTATCTTAGCCAGGATTATGGGCAATCCGAGCAAAGAAGGTTAGCCGATTCGTAGGGGCCACCAAACAGAGATCCATTGTTTTCAGTTCATGTTGTGAGTGGGATATCCTAGTCAGGAACGTGCTGGAGCTTTGACGAGGCTGAAAGCTGACGGAGATCGCCAAAGCGAAAGCCAATTTGCGTTAGACCAAGAAACTTAGTTAGCCAGTGCTCACCGCTGATACGTTCGTAAGGTGGTGAAAGTGGCACAGCGGGCCGGCCCCAGTGACATTGGGCGCCTCATTTAGGCATTACCCTATCGTCATCCCTTTACAGCCACTTTAGCTCTCGTCTCTTTCGTCAAACAAAACATTAAAATATTGGTCTTTAGCTACCCATACTTCTTTTAGGCTTCATTATGTCCTTTTGGTTCTAAACACGATACGCCATGAATATCGGCAAAAAGTCGGTTCCTTTTAAGCCAGAGCGGGACATTCCCTCGCTCGATGGAAAAGTAATTCTGGTGACAGGAGGCAATATCGGTCTGGGAAAGCAGTGCGTTCTGGAATATGCTCGACACAATCCAGCCCAGATCTGGCTGGCAGCGCGGAACCTGGAAAAAGCCAAGGCAGCAGTCGATGAAATCCAGAAGGAGCTCTCCAACCCAGCACCTATCAAGCTTCTCGAGTTGGACCTCTCTTCTCTTGAGTCGGTAAAGAAGGCAGCCAGCACCGTCTCTGCCGAGAGCGATCGTTTGGACATTCTCATGCTCAATGCCGGAATCATGGCCGCTCCACCTGGTCTCACTCAAGATGGATATGAGCTTCAGTTCGGTACCAACTATATTGGTCACGCGCTCCTCGCCAAGCTCCTGCACCCTTTGATGGAGAAAACGGCTGCCAATCCAAACACTGATGTGCGTGCCATCATGCTATCGTCGCGTGGCCATACGTATGTACCGAAACCAGAAGGAATCCGGTTTGACACGTTAAAGACAAACGCCGAATCTTTGGGGCCATATTCCCGCTATGGCCAGAGCAAGCTCGCCATGATTCTCTGGGCTAGACAAGCAGCCAAATTGTACCCGAAGTTTACGGTCACTTCAATTCATCCAGGTTTGGTGCGAACAAACTTGATGAACAGCGCAACTGGTTCGTCTTTAGTCATTCGGGTACTGGGAAAGGTTGCTAGCAAACTTGTGACTCCAGTCGATCAAGGCGCTAGGAATCAGCTCTGGGCATCAGTAGCCAAGGAAGTTGAGTCTGGCGAGTACTATGAGCCGGTTGGTATAGGGGGTACGGCGAGTGATTTTGGCAAGGACGAGATTCTGGCGAAGAAAGTCTGGGAATGGACGGAACAGGAGCTGGAAGCATATGCGATTTAGTTCATTTCGGCTGTGTGATCTATTTGGGTCTTGTTACTCGGTTTTGGGATCGTGACTCATCTCTTTCGAAGTATCATCTCTATTTGAGCGAAGATAGATCATCCTGTATTCCATAAATATTGAATCAGCTAGGCAAAATTGACAAACGTCATTTAGCCGTACACGGCTTTGCCCGTTTCAAATAAGTCAAACTGTTCTTCAATACCTTGCTATCCACCCAATTGTCGGTCAGTTCTACAGTGCAGAAACTTGCATTCAGTCCTTAGTACACGTAATGGAATATTGCGTCAGACACTTCCAAACCTAAGCCAGTATTCGATCAATCAGCACATTTCCGGCAAGCTTGTAGTCTTAGCTTTGTGACTAGGATCCTAAAAGTAGCCTCTTTTTAGTCCTAACTTTGACTCGGGCCGAGACCAATTGATCAGTTCCGGAGTCAAGAGACTGCCTGTTTATTCCGGTGGATATTGAGTAGCCGCAGATTGCATTGTAAACGGGAGAAACAATCCAGAACTTTCGAACGGATTCGTTTGCCAAAAACACCAGATTTATCCTTTCCAACCAAAAATATTTTTTTGCTTGGCGCATTGCAGCATTTTCATCGAGCTGGAATTCCCCGCACTGTCTCTGTGCCATAATAATTTCTTTGAATGCCTTGCTGTTCCCACCCATATTCGCAACCAGCTTTCGGTTTGAGTTTGTACCTACGAATCTTTTGTTTCCCAAAAATCCCCAGGTTGACGCCAATGGAGCCGGGATCCCTAACTTCCTGCAGTGGGACCAATGGCTGGATATACTGCTTTGCTTATCTGGGTCCCAAAACTGGACCAAGCAGACCAGAACTCAGCTGCGAGGCTTGGAAGACGTGGCTCTAGCCTGGTGTAGAAATTATCTCTTCTATTGCTCTCCTAGTCCTGGGAGGTACTGCTGTGTTATATACCTGGAGATGGGATGAGGTGGGATTGTCTGAGGAATAGCAATTTGCGAGGGCGATGGAGGTCAAATACGTTTGGGGATTTCTTGATTGTCCGTACGAGAGGAGGTAAGCGTGCGTAAGGTTTTCATTTTTTCGAAAGGAAGTACTCGATCTATACAGGTTTGCAGAGTTAGTCTTCGAACATTAGGGCATCGATACACATAAATTTGGGATTAGTCTCGATATACAACGAATCCCATTGGAACAGAGACCCTCATCAATAAGTTTCCGCAGCTTTAAGGTCCTTATGAAACATTACTGCAAGGATGTATATGCCAAGTATTTGAGATATGTGTAGTGGAAGATAAGAATAGTACAAAATTCGGGGCTCTTAGCAGATCTCTGTCTAGGATGACTAAGCAACATGCGGCAAATGTGACGAACGCCCGTCTCACCTTTCGGCTGGATAGCACCGCCAATCCCTTAGCAAAACCAAGCAAAAGGCCAAACCTCAAGCAAAAAGAGATCTCTTCTGGTTACAAATTAGGAAGTACATTCCAAGCAATAATCGCTCACACTTCTTTCGGATAGAGCCACCATCTTCAAGATGAGAGTTGTTCGCCTTTCTGATCATTTTAGGTTTTGGCTTGCGCAAACGAGCTCTGCAAATTTGGCGATTGTCAGGTCGGGCCCATTGAGCTGCTGAAACGGAATATCCAAAGTGTATTCCTTGAAGATCCAGTTACGCAATTCAGCTCCTATCATACTATCAAGGCCATAGCCAGCGATTGGACGCACTTCGGGTTCGAAGACATCAGGCTCAAGCAGCAACAAACGAGCGAGTTTGCTGGTGAAATGCTCAGAGATCAGACCGATGGCATCTTGTGGAGTTTTTGCCTGATGGATAGCCTTGAGGATGGTGAAACCTGAACCTCCATTATCGGAAGACTCTGAAGAATTGATGGATTGACGTATCGCCTTGAATCGCGTGTCCTCAAGCCAAAAACTGTCCGTTACGTCGCTGCTGGAAAGAGAATCCTTGAGCTTGCTAGGGTCAAGGCCGACAATTACATGATCTGCTGGTGCCGTGGTGGCTTGCGTCCAGATAGCAGCTTCGAATGATTCAAGCAAATGATCCTCATCGATCGCGTAGATACCTTTACGGCGTAACGCAGCCTCGATTTCAGGATTCTCGGCGACTATACCGATGTTTTGAACCATTGGGAGAACGAGAGATGATGCGCGTTTACCATTCACTATACGATGCCGGGCGAGAGTATCGAGGAAATTATTGCCAGCAGCATAGTTTGCTTGACCGGGAGTTCCCAATATACCCGAGGTTGAACTAGTGCATACAAAGAAATCCAAATCATCATCAGCGAATGCCTGATGCAAATTGATAGCTCCGTGGACCTTTGGACCAATCGAGGTTTTCCAACTATCATAGCTCATCGAATGGAAAAGTCCGTCCTTTGGCCTATTAATTTGTGCATTATAGGAAAGAATGCGGGGGTACACTTACACGCAATACCATGGCGGCATGAACCACACCTCTGACGGGATGACTGTCAGGTATTAGCTTAAGGGCTTCATCTAGATCGCTCTTCTTAGTGACGTCTCCTTTAATGATTTGGCACGCAACACCCATAGCCTCAATGCTTCGAATCCAGGCTGCTGTCTCATCCTTATCAACACCAGATCTCGACATGAAAGCGAATCGTCTGGCACCGTGCTGGGCCATCCACGCTGTGATGCTCCGGCCAAGACCGCCGAGACAACCCACAAGGAAATAGGTTGCATCGGGGCGGAAACTGGGGCCTGTACGTTGAGGAATAACATTAATGAGCCCATTAGACTCTGTATGCTCGATAACTGTCTTCTTATTGGCAAAATCGTCGCTGAACAATAAGACCGCATTATCGTAGTCAGAGATATTTACCTTCTGGATAGGACCAATGGCTGGGATGAGCTTGTCCCTGTAAAGCGCACTTATTTCGCGCAAATATCTGGACAGGAGGTGCGGCTTTTGGCTGTATAGATCGAGGATGTCAAATGCTACGTAACTGGCTCCTCGATTTGTTGGGATGGTGTCCAAGGCGCTGCGCTTGAGAACATTCTTCCGACCAATATCGATGAATCGACCAAATGTAGCAATATTTCTCCAGCATTCATGTGCAACGGTTTGCTGTACATATGCAGAGCTGAATACAACATCAGCGGCACGGCCTCCTGTCAGCTCTTTCAATTTCGTCATGAGATTCTGATCCAAAGCCGATATTACGTTTTCGGAAGGTAAACTAAAGGCTGCAGCTACCCTGGCAGCTTCAGCTAAAGATCTCACGGCAACATAAGTCTGTGCCTTGAGTTGTTTACTGAGGGCAATAGCAGCGGCGCCACCATCTCCACTCCCATGGAGTATTAGAACGATCTCTCTGGGTTCAACTCTCGCAAGAGTGTTCAGTCCGTGCATGGCTGTCGCATAGGCCACAGGCAACGTTACAATCTCTTCTGGGATGTCGTTCTTTGCAGTTTTTTGGACCATATCTGCTGATATTGTCTGATAGGTAGCTAACCTATCACTATTAAAGCCAAAGACGTGGTCACCCAAGCCAAGGCTCTTGACGTCAGCCCCCTTCTGGGTGATGATTCCGTAAATCTCGTGGGAGAACGTGATCGGATAATCTATGCCGTCGCGAACAAGAACATCCTCTTTGTTGAGATCCGTTAAGAGAACCCGAACCTGGACTTCACTGGGGCCGACAGTTTTATCCGCGCGTTCGTCGTGCGAAAATATTAGTTTGGAAGCCTTGGGTAGCCCAACCAACTTTTCAGATTTACGGAATGATACAGATTTGACAACTGAGCTTTGTGGGCCATATCGACGATTGAGGGTCTTATTTGGAACCAGTCTGCTGATATGTACCAAACCGTTTTGGACACAGTACTCAGACTCCTTGTCTTTTGTGTGAAGGATCTGGCGTTCCAACGCGTTCACAATTTCGTTAGCTGCAAGGGCTGCAGCAGTGTTACTCAAATCCAGATCGATCGTAGTGAATTCAATCGAAGCCATCTCAGAACGCACAGAACGAGCAACTCCGGATGCCATGGCTTGTTCTGGTGCAACGCCGTTCATGAGCTGCCCTGCAGAAATCCAGGTAATAGTTGAGGCAAATGAGACCATGTTCTGTAATCCAGAAAGCTCGCTGGCTTCAAGTGTCAAGAGAAGGGGCCCTTCAAGATCGCATGCCACAACGACATGCTCCGCTGGGATGATTTGCGCGTTTGCTAACCGGGCGAAGCGAGGCGATCCAAGCCTTTCAGCCAACTTGGAGAGCTTGTGAGGGATTTCAGTGAGTTTGTTGCGATAAACGATGGCGATGGATCGGAGAACGTTCACATGAATGCCGTTCGCAGAAGGCCCGGCTGCAAGTCCAACTTGCTCTTCCTTTTTAGCTGTGGCGATAGCCAGGCCATTTGACAGGTTGAGGATAGAAAACCGTTCTCCGAGCGAAGCGCACATCTTTCGATCAGCGACGACACGACCTTCTGGAGCGAGTAACCAATAGATTTTAGAGGCATCCGTAAGCGTTCCTGGCATTATCCAGTCAAATTGGCCTCGCTTGAGACCTTGCGTCTCCAGCTCCAATGTTGAGTCAACCTGTAGAGCTACCGCTTGATCGAGGCCAGAAATCTTTCGCTCTAAGTCTTTGAACTCGGATCCTGAAGCCGTCGTGGCGGTGTAGCTGATCAGGTCTGTAGCCTCACACACTGAAGCTGGGTCAGTGGCATCAAGATCGAGCACTTTGATGCCTGGATATTTGAAAGCAGCAAGCATGACCAGATCCCTGATGCTGAACTTCTCAACGCGACTTTCGGGAGTGAGAGTGTCAATGTCTACGTTCCAACCTAGCTTCATGAACGGCTGCTCCTTAACAACGGCTTCCCGTGATTGAGGAACAGCAGCTTCGTAAGCAACACAGCGCATCTCACTTACAGACAATACAAGTTGGCCGTCGCTGCCAACCAGTTGTGTTCCACTGTTGAATAATCGGATACCACGTTCGTCGGTCCAAGAATAAGCTTGGGCCTTTGGATTCTCCCGTTGAGCTTCTGTTGGTGGCCAAATCGATACCTCGTCCACTTGAATTGGGACAGCCCCACAGGTCATGTCTTGTATTTTACCAGCATAGATCGAAACGATGATGAGTTGGAGGCATGAATCGACCGTCGCTGGATGGATAACGTAACGCGATTCGCCTTGAATGATGCCAGATGCTGTCTTCACAATGGAAGACGCAACAGCATGGTACCGTTTCCCATCCGAGCGAATATTCTGCATATCTTGAAACGACGGGCCATAATCGAACCCAACGCTCTTCAGAGCTTGATTCCATGCCTTACCGGTAGCACGATGGCTCATGGAAGGAATCCGCCTGGGCGTTTCTCTGGGCCGTGCGTTAATACTAATGGTACCTATCATATGGCTGTTCCAGTGTCCAACATGCGAGCATGAGCATACGTTGAAATCCCACCACGCTATGCCAGCGGTGTCGGCATAGATGCTTGGTTGGACGGTGAACAGGGTCTCAATGCCATCATTGTTATCTGGAATAACTAGAGCCGCCTTGATTGACACATCGCGAAGGGTGTATCCCGTCACTGCTACCGGAGTGGGGCTATCCTCGTTCAATTGGGTTATAGCCTCAATAGCCATACCAAAGTAAGCAGCAGCAGGAAAGACTGCTTCGCCTCCCAGAGAATGGTGCTTCAGCCATGGCAAGTCCATAGTTCGCAGGCAATTCCTCCAAGTTGGCCTACTTTTGGATCCCCCAGGAAGACGAGTGCCTAACACATCATGACGGCCGTGTTTAGAAGCTCTATGCTCTGCTGACTGCCGAGATTCCGCCCATAAATTCTTGGCGTGGTTCCATTGATACGTTGGTAGATCGGTCAATAATCTGCCCTTCAATAAATTCTTTCCTGAGGACCTAGGCTGCTCAATCGCGGTGACACGTTCATAGTTGAGAGAGTAGTTTCTCAGGAAAAGCTCGCCTGCAAGGCTCAGTAGTTGACTGACAGAGTCACCTCCACGCTCCATTGTTGGAAGGTAGCCCATCTTATCGAATTTGTATTCGCGGCATATTTGTTTTATCGGCCCTTTTAGTGCAGAATGAGGTCCAATCTCGACAAAGAGGTCGACGTTCTTAAATATTGGATCGGTACCAATTGTCTGGACAGCCTGATTGAACTTGACAGGACTAATTGAGTTTGCACACCAGTACTCGGCGTCCAGCGGTTTGGCAGGATCGAGAAGCGCGCCGGTGACAGTGGATACCATATTCGTGCTAACGGCCTTCCGTACACCCGCCGATGCATGTGATATGGCCTCCTGGACGAGAGAATAATAGGCTGCTGCTCCTGGCTCCATGTGAAATGAGTGATATGCTTTCCCACCGGTCTTGACCAACCGCGCAAAAATCTTGTCGCCGTCAAGCCGTTTCTTGACATCATCAATAGCATCAGCATTCCCACTCAAAGTTACCAATAATGGGGAATTATGGCACGCCACGACGACTTGACGCTCGTAACTGGAAATGTAAGGCTGGATAGCATCGGCACCAAGTCCCACAGCCATCATTGCACCTTTGGTGCTGATTTTTTTCACCATCTTCCCACGGAAATATGCTACAATTATCGATTCGTTGAAACCTATAAGGCCTGCTGCATAAGCAGCGGCAATCTCGCCCGAGGAATGACCTACGGTAACTGCTGGTACAACCCCCCAGGATTGAAGCAGATCGACTAGAGCAACTTGAAATGCGGCACAGAGTGGCTGCGAGAACTCAGCGTCGTTGATCCGCGATTCTGAGGCATCCTGTAATGCATCTTCCAGTGTCCATTCTGGGCCATTGGGAAGATCACCAAGAACTTGATCTAGTCTACGGATAGTACCCAAGAAACTTGGGTAATACAGCATGAGTTCAGAGCCCATTTGCGCCCACTGGGCGCCTTGCCCGGTGAACGCAAAGCCAATGACTGGAGCCTTTCTCTTTTGTGCAAAAATAAAATTGTCCGTGATATTTTCGAATGCCTTTGCAATGCTTTCAGGGCTACACACAGCGAAACCACGGCTGGGCAGTCTGGAGCGGCGATTGGCCAGGGTATATGACAAATCGAATAGATCGTAGTCGCCTACAACCTTGGAGTAAGCTTCAATGTTGCGTATGAGAGTTGGCTTATCGTGCGCTGCAAACGGAAGCAGATAGGGTCGCTTCTGCTTAAACACACCATAATCGGCGTCTTTCGCTCTTTTTCGACCATGTGAGTATCCAGGGACGAGTGAGTTCACGCCCTCAACAATAAAATGGCCGTTGGCTCCGCCGTATCCGAAGCTGTTAACACTTACACGCCTTACTGGAAGATGATCAGGGAAAGTCTGCGGCTCGGAAGGTACCTTGACATTCCAGTTCTCCCAGTCAACTATCAACAAAGTCAGTCACCAATATCAGTTATTGTTTTTAGGTTCGAAAGTGGTACTCACTCTGAGGATTTGGATTTACCAAACCTCGAGTTGGTGGAATAATACCGCTTTCTACGGTCAAAATGGCTTTGATGATCGCTGAGAGACCACTGGCCGCCTCGCTGTGACCGATATTGGTCTTGACGGCGCCTATCCACAACGCATCTGTGGAAGAATCTTCCGTTTGTCGAGCACCTTCTTTGTTCATTGCTTGTGCGACAGCGTGAACCTCTATAGGATCTCCCACCGGTGTTCCTGTGCCGTGGCACTCAAAGTAACCTGTCAAACGCGGATCGAAATCTCCACCGCGCTGGTAAGCGTGGCGGATGACATGGTATTGCGCTTCTTTGTTAGGGTAAGTGATGCCGGCGGTAGACACTTTCCCGTTTGAGTTTACTGCAGAGGATCTTAATATACCACGGATTGGATCTCCATCTTGCAGGGCATCATTTAGACGTTTGAGATAGACGGCTCCTACACCATCAGCTCTGCCGTAGCCATTGGCTGACGCGTCAAAGGTATGACAAGTCGAGTCTGGTGACAGAACACCTAGCTTGGCAGTATTCATATGTTGATCCACAGTCAAGATCAAGTTTGTTCCACCAACTACTGCACCATCACACTCATTGTTACGCAAGGCGTTACATGCATTGTGCATGGCATAGATTGACGAGGAGCAAGCAGTATTGACAGTCATGCTCGGTCCTGACAGGTTGAACACATGACTTATGCGGTTGGAAATAATGCCAGGGTCGATCCCAGTGGCTACGTAACTGTGACGGAAGTCTGGTTCCTTGAAAGACATTTGCTGGAAATCACTAGTAAAACTCCCAACAAAGACTGCCGTCTTGGTGTTCTCGATTCGACTAAGAGCAATACCACCAGACTCGAAGGCTTCATACACTACTTCGAGGAGTTTTCGTTGCTGAGGATCCATCCACATTGCCTCAATGGGTGAGATTTTGAAAAGTGCTGGGTCAAACTGCTGAAGACTGCTATCTAGGAAATATCCACCCGGGATATTGAAAGAGCCCGGCCGCTCATTATTTGGATGAAAGTAAGCATCGATATTGAAACGCGAAGCAGGAACTTTCGGAGTCCTGCCAGTCCGTTTGTTGATCATCATATCCCAGAATTGGGCAGGAGAAGATACATTTCCAGGAAGACGACACCCTATTTAGCAAGATTCAGCATATCGCTTCAAACAAACGGGAGCCCTAAAAGACAAGACTAAATCTTACCCATTCCAATAACGGCTATTGGCTCAAGCTGCTTACTGAGGGGTTTCTCTGAGTGGTTATTGTGAAAATTGGCAGCGTACTCTTCATCACTAACGATTGCAAGTTCTTGCAATTGCTCAGGCTCATCGTTGCTAGAGCTAGTCAGTGAAGAAGACCGTAAAATGGGTCCAGCCATGTTGGAATTGTAGTGGAGGAGAGGGGAAATAAGGGATGAACGTCGTAATGCCCTGCTCTGAATGTGGTTTCTATTGCTATTTAGTAATGTGCATGATATTCATACAAGTTTAGGATGTCTCTCGACAATACCTGTCAGACTCTGACGCCACAGGCAATTCCAGAATGGGAACGGATACAGACAGGAAGCGCACGCGGATAGGAAAATCTTGGTTTTGAACAGAGTCGTCCGATGTCTTAAACGCATTCGTCTTGTCGAATCGAAAGGTTTCTTGTTCGAAGTGCCTAAAACTAGACACATCCTATTATGGCAAAACCGTTGTATCAATCCATTGAAGTGAATCGGAGAAGAAAGCTGTCGAGGTGCATGTGAAGCGGTAGATATACCCGGTCCGTTCCACCTCTAACACATCCGGACCCGGCCAAAGTCGGCAAAGCCGTGGCTTCAGTGCTACACGAAGTATGCAGTCTCACGGCTGATCGCTCCTTCTGCAGGAAGACTGGCATGTGATTAAGACATTCTCAGAAAGCTCAGGTGGCTTCTCAGTGCCTTGGTGGAGAATGAGGTATCAAGTGAGACTAACCTAGGACTCCCGTCTAATTTCGAACACACGGGTTTGAGAAGGTTTGTGGATAAGTTTAGTCTCTTATTCTTCTGGAAATCGTGACCAGTTGCGGTGCTGCTTCGTGTGCATGATCCTTAAATTTCCCTCCCGTAGTCACAACATGCCACAGACAGTCCCACCAAGTCCAAGAAGGAGCATGAAGAACAAGATCGGTAGGATTGTGATTTTCTTTTCCCACTTGTTCGGGATTATTTGGTGAGTATCAATGTATTCATCCACAGAGCTCACCAGATGTTAACTATAATGTAATCATTTTGTAAGAAGGGCAATCTACCACGAAGGGCGTTTTTCACGCTTCCCGAGACAACAGCGGATGGGTAAGGGATGAACAATTTACTGAATTACATGTTTTGATCAATTGAGGATAGCGTAATAGCCAGAGTGTACATGTGGGCAATTTCACTCAGCCATCCACAAAAAGATATGGGTCACGCACTGAATCGCGGTTAGAACCGATCTAATCCCCTCGACGATTGAATAAAGTACTGAAATTTTAGTTATCAAATTGAATTCAAATTCTATTAAATTATCAACAGAGATATATCTTGGCAAATACTCAACAGCAGCTTGATACAAATTATAAATCGGTCAAAAGATCGTTTCCAGCGACCTAAAATCTCCTCGGCCCTGTATAATATTCGTTTTCGGATCGTTGACGCTTACGTTTGGGTCACCAAGGTAGTACGTGCTCTTCACCCATGCCACAGAATGGTCATTAGCGACGGCCAACGTCGAGAAAGAACAAAATTCGGGTAAATGATTCCTAAGATAAAAGTAGGGTAGATCAAAGATTAAGATTCTTGAGGTTGATAAGCCGCCCAAATAGGGCAAAGAGACAGCTGTTTATGCTACTTGAGCAGAGGAGCTATGAAATTTGCAACAGAAGCATCGCTACATCAAATTCTCTGTGTAGCACAATTGCGATGAAAGCATTGAGGACTTCAGTTGACGCTCCATGCAAAAATGTTGTAGCCTTACTTGACAGCTTTCTAACAATATGCCACACCTTCGCTCGGGTCAATGTAGTTCAAATCAATAAAAGTCCCAAAGTTCCAATAGTCCTCCTGTGTCCCTTCGCCAAGCACCGTGCCGTTACCCAAATACTTGGCCGTCCAGTAGCTCGACCCGCTTGCGTATTTAGAGAATGCATGAAGCCCAGCATTGACGTTCGTCTTTCGAGAAGAGAAGGAATTACCAAATAACGTTTCAATCGCCCACTCGCCAGTGAAGACAGGAAACTTGCCATCCCCAGCACTTGACTTTGCATCGCTGCATAAAAATGCCGGGAGATTCTCGCCCGTAGTGAGAGGGTTCAAGAAGTAGTAGTGGTGTATGTCAAACACTATATTCGTATTGTTTGGAAATTTGCTCGACCAATACTCCTCACCCTTGAAGCCGTCTTGGAACATCAACGGAATTCGCGAATCTATAGCGGCGATCTTTGCCAGTACCGCGTTGATGTACTTCAAAAGCCAGGCCGCGCCGTCATCGGTTAAGGCCGCCGGACTCGCGAAGGCGAGGACGTCAGGATTGTCCGCCGGCTCATTGATGGGTGCGATGGTATAGGACTCTGGAGATCCAGAATTAAGAATGAAAGACAGGACCGCGTCGACGGCTTGCATGGAGTAGTTCCAAGCCGTCTCGTTGAAGAACCATCCATAGTGAAATACCGCTTCTTCGCTGCCCAGCACATTGACGCCGCCCGGTAGAGAATGGATGTCGAGGATGATGTGCATTCCATACTTCTCGATGGCGTGGTCTATAATCTTCTTCATGATGGCGGTTTGATTGCCGGTGTATAGCTGGGAGCCTGGTACCTTCACCCAGGCGGCATACGTAGCGGGTATGCGTAGGACTCGTACGCCGCCTGCTGCTAGTTTATCAATGTCTTCTATAGTGATATACGTCGCATAGCGTTGTTCCAGAATGGGCCCACAGTCTGATCCAAGATTTGCGCAAAGCGTCCATTCGTTCTGGGCTCCGCCTGAGTACGTCGCCCACCAGGCCGTGTCGATCGCTTGCTCTTGTTCAAGCCAGCCTCCGAGATTGACTCCTGTAGCATTGGATGCCCTCCAATTAATATACTCGGCACCAACGCTAGCGATAAGAGTCGACGTAAAAAGACAAAAGAGGAACATTGGATTAAAGGATGGCATGTTCATAGAGCAACTGGTAAGACGCAACAGTGTCGGAGTCGAAAACCCAGTTAAGAGAACGCATGTGTCTTCGGGAACCCATCGTCTTTTATTTCCTCAATTCTGGTGTTCCTCCGTCCTCGTACCATGACCAGACCTTTCCGGCCCCCATGGGATAGTCCCCACATTCCAATTTCCCCACAAACTCTAGGAGTTTTGCCGGCAGCGTGCACGTGCCTGCAGCGTGCACGCTCACCACCATAAAAATCTACCATATTAAAACGCTTATTTCTCAACCAAATATGAATACTTTTACTTTAAATTTAAGAAACTGATTGATGATATATTTGTGAAATTTTTCGCTATAGATCAAAATCTTCTAAATGGCGTGGTCGTTTGATATTACGCCCTGATTTGATTTTCGTAAATTTTATTATTTCTTATTCTGTAACAGCCTCAAATACCGAATTCGACATTTCTATTTTATTAATTTATTTCTTCTTTCTTCCAGGCCTTTTTTTTGATATTTTAGCCTCTAATAAAAATTGTGCCGTAATTTCTTTCTATTCCTTTCTCATCTCACGTACAGCCTTTCGATCAGCCTTCTGTTCTACCTTCTCAAATCTTTTTCTTTCTCTCTCAACCTTTCATTCTTGAAACTATTATTCCTTCCGTACCTTATTAAGAATTCTTTTCTCAGATCTCTGTTATTTCCGGGTCTATTTAATCTGTTCTATCTGATCTTTCTATTTCTAAAACTGCAAAATACGTTCAATCTTTTTAGAACTAACTCAGATCGCCTTTTATTCATCTTCAATACGTATTTTTTCAATTAAAGATTTATCATAAGATTTTCATTTTCTCTGGATTTTGATATTTTCATTAATCTGTATGAATTGGTATTTTAAAATGGCATTTTCTGCAACAATTATCTCATATTTATGAAAGAATTTCTCATTAACAATATCGGCTATTTCCGTACGAATAAAATATCTTATTCTTCTCCAATCATTTTCTGAAATGCCTAAAAATGACCCTTTTAAATTATTTGAAATAGGCCTTTTTATTAATTATAACTGATCAAACATAATTTCCGGATAAAACAGTATTAAATCTATTTTGACCCAATCATTTATAATATTATATTTTATAAAAACGTCAATGAAAATAGATCAGAATAAATCAAAAAAATCTTTTGAAAATGAATTGATTATTCCTCCAATAATTTTAATCCAATCCTTCAGATATTATAAATATTATATAATCAGAAGATTAAATAGATTAATATTTAAAAATTATAATCAATACATTGAATGAAATAAAAAAATAATTATTAAAATACGGTTTTCGATAATCTAATAAAGAAATCTTAGATTAAAATGATTATTATGGCCATTTAATCAGAAAAATTTCCAATATCTATCGTTTCTAATCTTTCTACAGATATTTTTATCGAAAATCTTAATTAATTATTCGAATATTAGATCTTCATTCATAAAACCAGAAGACGTATTTATGAAATAATAATTATATTCATCTGATTTGAAATTTTGAAATCATGAAATTTGAAGATTTCCATGGCCTTGATAGATCAGAATCGGTGGAAAAAAGGTATTATTTACGTAAATAATAATCATAAGAATTATCCACAATCTATTATTTGTTTATAATATATCTTTGATCCGGCCTTATTTGAATATTAAAACAGAGATAATATATTTCGCTTTATAAATGTAATCTTGAAAAAAACCCTTTTTATCAATATTATAATTATTCTATGATATGATATCGTATTTTTTGATCTTTCGATCAAATTAATAATAATATTAATATGAATATTAAATTAGACAGTCAATATATTAAATCAAAATATTTTTTAAATTCTATCCAATTATCTGACTTTTTTCGTATGATATCGAAATTTTTGAAATAAATTGATACAATTTTATTCGTATGATTCTATTCAAAACATTCAATTCAATGATTTTCAGATTATATATCAGTTAGATTAAAGGCGAATCTGCGAATCATAACCGGCGTAAAAGAAATACCGAAAACAGAGAATTTATTGATTTTATTTATAAAAGTCTTCGTTTATTCATTATTAAATAAATTTTTATTTTCATGATAATCATTTTTTAAGACTATTTTGTCTCACCAGCGATGTGATAGTATTGAACGATTAATTCCATATTTTTTTGCAGTTTCTGTGATATTAGAAATTTCTTGCGAATTCAAATCTTCAATCATTAAATTGATTGCTTGCATATTAGTAGAGAAATAAGCATTCTAATATGATAGATTTTCGTGGTGGTGAGCGTGCACGCTGCAGGCACGTGCACGCTGCCGGCAAAACTCCTATATGTCAAGCACCACTTCTCCACCCCCTCACCAAATGCAATTTTGCTAAACAATGACAATAAATATCAGGTCAGTGAAGATTTTCCTGAAGAAATCAGAGCAATGCTTCTTTGAAACTGATCGGTCACATGCGAAAAATGTTTCCTTTTACTCACGCTTCTTCTTCTCTTGTCTCTTGGTGCAGCTAAACCCTTAAATGGGACTGTCATGTTGGATACCGGCGCAATCCAGGGCAATCCACGCGATGCCAATGGCATTCTTAGTTTCAAAGGCATACCATACGCTGAGCCACCAATAGATGATCTTCGTTGGCGATCTCCCCGGTCGGCACAATCTCGCTCTACGGTGCTCAACGCTACGGCATTTGGGAACTCGTGCTATGGCTTTTCACAACCAGCAATGCCGTACTACACTGGCCCAAGCGAGGACTGCCTATACATCAATGTCTGGACGGGTGCCAACACTGATAGTGAGAAGCGCCCTGTAATGGTCTGGATCTATGGAGGCGGCATGCAGTTCGGCACATCTTCAGACCCAAAGTACGACGGCTCGGTCCTCAGCAGAAAAGAAGTCGTGGTAGTCTCATTCAATTACCGTTTGGGCGCACTTGGGTTTCTGGCTCTGCCAGAGCTAGATGAGGAAGGTCATCCATCGGGCAACTTTGGGCTTCAGGATCAGCTCCTAGCGCTAACTTGGCTCAAGGAGAATATAGCTTCTTTCGGTGGGGACCCGGATAACGTGACAATATTCGGACAATCTGCTGGTGGACATTCGGTCAGCATGTTGATGTCTTCTCCTTTGGCGTTGGGCCTCTTCCATAAAGCAATAATCGAGAGCGGTGCTCTTTGGGATGGCACCGATGGGCCGGTGGATAGTACGGAGCAAGCCCGGCAGAAAGGCAGCGAGCTGAAGGAGAAGCTTGGAGCCGACTCAGTTGCTGAACTCCGCGCTGCATCTGTCGAGAGCGTGGTCGCCGCTGGCCAGTGGCTTGTGACAACAGACGTCAAGATCACTGCATATTCGCCATCGATTGATAATTATGTCCTCATCGAGGGACCGGGACAAGTATTTGCGAACGGCAAGCAAGCAAAAGTGCCACTCCTTGCCGGATGGGTGGCTGACGAACAACTCATATTCTTCTCCTTGCAGCTGCCTTTCTTGACCACTTCTGACTATGAGACTGCAGCAGAGCGTTATTTCGGCGACCGAATGGGCGAATTCCTGAGTCTCTATCCGGACGCAAACCTCACTGAGCGTACGAACTCGTCCAGCGTTCTATGTGGGGATATGGAGATCAGAGAGAACACTTTCACTGCAACGCAATTGCAACGCGAGCTGGGAAGCGATACATGGGCGTACTATTACACTTATACCTCGGGCTATTCGCCAATTCCATACCACACAGCTGAGATTCCGTTCGTTTTCGGGACACTCGGCGCAGGAACACTGGTGCTGCCGCCTTCGCAGCAAGATGTGGCCTTTAGCGATAGTTTAATGTCTTATTGGACTAATTTTGCGAAAACAGGAAATCCGAACGGATCTGGCCTAAACAAATGGCCCAAATATGGTGGAAATGGCTCAGGGATACTCGAGCTGGGTAATGCAATCAAAATTATTGATTATGATGTTGACGGACTTCAATATATAGCTAGCTTCCGCGAAGACGGGGTTCTACCAGTGTCTTGGCGGAATGCAACGGCTGACTTGAACTCAACACCAAATCTGTCATCGGCATCTCGCAGGAGACGCTCCTTCAGGGAATACGAAGGGTGAGATATGTGAACTGCTAGGATAATGCAACAATTTCGGATAAGTCGGAACCCATGGAATCCGGCAGCCCCCTGAATCCGGCAGCCCCCACCACTTAATTTCATTCCATCTGATTCAATTGAATTCGCTTCACCACCCATCACGCTGTTTCAATATGACTGATCGTGAATTTGTAATTATTTTTATTATCGCTAATTACGAATCTGATATTTATTCTTTAATAATTCAAATAGCCAATATATACGATTTATTTAAATCTATTCTTTAAAAATATATTCAAAATATATAAAATAAGTATATCAATCATGAATATCAATAATAATTATTTTCAGATTAAAAGAAATTTCTCATATAATGGATTATTAATGAAAATAATCGAAAATTTCTTTTAAATTATAATTGCTTTTATAAAATAATCATTCGAATTATTTGTATTAATAAAAATGAAAAATCTATTAATAAATAATAAATTTCTATTTTTATTAAATATA
Organism: Astrothelium macrocarpum; assembly: GCA_021030915.1. NCBI lineage: Eukaryota > Fungi > Ascomycota > Dothideomycetes > Trypetheliales > Trypetheliaceae > Astrothelium > Astrothelium macrocarpum. The sequence goes on from JAGEMR010000193.1 coordinate 20,927, forward strand.
ATTCACGCGTTAAATTTATGATCAAATAAAAATTAAATATAAATCGAATTAAATATATATTCAAAAATTAAATTATCATATTTTTAAAATATTTTAATAAAATATATAAACGATTCAATATTTATTTAAAAAATATATAAAATATGAACGAATAAAATCTAAAATTAGATATTTATATGAATTTCATTATATTAATTTTTTTAAATAAAAAATATATTTATAAAAAAATATTATAAAATCATTAATAAATTTTAATTATTAAAATTATTAATTTATAAAATCGTTTTATTAATCCGTTTATTATATTCAAAAATAAGAATTTTCAAATTATTTAATTTTATTTAAATAAAATATCAAATTGGAATTATATCATTTTATCGAATAATTAAATATTAAATAAAATTAAATTAAAATAATTGATATATATATTTGAATCATAAATATATTCTGAATATAATAAATATAAATTTTTATTATTAGACGGATATATAAATCATATCAATATGGATTTTATATATATATATAAAAATTTCAAAATCAAATTAATATTTATATTTTTTTTATATTTTTCATATTCTTTAATTATTAGATATTTATAATTTTAATTTTATTAAAATTCATTATTATAATTAAATTAAAATTCTTAATTAATTCAATAATAATATTATGATTAAAAAAAATTGTTTTATTTATTATTATAATTTTATATATATAATAGATTTTATTTCATATAATATTCGTATTAAATAAAAAGAAATTGATTTAATATCTTTTAATTTGAAAAAATCGTTATTATTTTTATTCGTATTCGATTTATAAATAAAATTAAAATCTCAGATATTTTTATAACGAAAACGATTTCGTTTATATTTATTTAAAATATCATAAAATATTCAAAAATTCCAAATAATTATTTATATATTTGATAAATTTATTCATATAAATAATAAAATGAAACGTTTATTTGATAAAATAAATAAGATATTGATAACAATAATAGCGAATATAACTGAATTAAAAAATAGAAATATATATTTATAATATAAATTAGAATCAAATATTATTAAATCAATTAAAAAAATTATTATAATTAACACGAATAAACGTTTTACGATTATAAAACGGATTCAGAAAACGATTATTAAAATAACTATTTCATCAGCCAATTCAGTATTTAAAATAAAAAAAACACGTATAAAGACTGCCGCTGAATCTGTTTACAGCGCCATATGTACAAAATTTCAATCTTAATTATTGTTATTGAAATAATTACACCGAATTTAAATGAGACGAAATGGTGGTGCTGCCGGGTTCAGGGGGCTGCCGGATTCCATGGGTTCCGACTTACATGATGAAAGTAGAGTTACGAAAGTACGATGAAGCGGACAGCCCGTGTGGGGATTGCAAATAGGAGTAGTTCAGTAGGCCCCACTAAAGCGGCACGGCTAGCAAATGAATCTCGCCGCTACTCGGAATCTTATTCCTCGCCGCAACTTCGTCAACGCCGACCTCCGTTGGCCGCTGGCACATCCCAACCTAAGCCCCATATCCACGGCCGGCGTCTCTTCTGGGCCTCTCTTCTCACAAGGCTAGATCAGAAGATTCCAGACTCATTCCAATCCATTTATTTATTATCTCTTGCATAGGACATCTGGGGACCGCCCTCAAATCTTTTCGTACTTAGACCAGCAGAGTAAACAAGCTAGTTGATGAGAACATGGTCGAACGTATTGTCTCCCCACGTTTAAAACTCCTTTGCAAGATTTCCAACCCAATGCGGTAAACGACATGGGCGTGCTGTCTCTCCTCTAAGCCACACCAGATCGTGCAGCACTATGTAGTGGCTGCCTGCAAACTTCATGAGATCCAACTCCGGCATATGCGTTTGATGCAAGACGCAGTGAGCACCTCATCTTCTGTCCTCCAAGTTGATCCAAACAATGTTGAAATGGCTGTTCCGCCGTCCAACCCAGGTTATAGCTGGGCTGACCTCTCCACTAGCTAATTCTACCTCTCAAAATCCCGAGCTGTTCTGACCTCTTACTTGAGAGGTCAGATAGCTGATCTGACCTCTCACTTTATCTCTCAAATTTTTTGAACATGTTTAGAATATGTTTAGAACATATCAAAAATCCTTTCTAAATATATTTTCTGTATTTTATAGATAAACTGAGAGGTCAAATAAGTGGATTAAGAGGTCACTTAGAGAGAATTTCTGAGAGGTTCGGGTCAGATCAACTTTTGACAGGTCACATCAACTTTTGACAGGTCACATCAACTAACCGTGGGGTTAGCTGAGCTATAGACTCCTGTCAACCCGAATCTCGCCGCAGTCACGAACGGCATTTTCACATCTACGAGAGAAGTAGCATATCCAATAGCTGCTTAGAACAGATCTCGTTCTTCTTCAACAAGGGATAGTAAAGTGGAAGCGAAGCTCTGCGCTACTTTCCAGTGATATATCCGCTGCAAAGAATCGATTATCTTAAACAGAGAGCCACAACTTGACCTTCCAAATTGTAATCCTCGTGTCATCTCAAGAAGGAGTTTACTTTCACTGATCCCGAGAGACTGGAGCTCGGGAAAAGAAGTGGTCGTCGAAGGGTCCCATGCTCTTCCGAAGCGACTATAACAGATCCACGCGATTCCACAATGATACAGAGCCATAGGAACATGGACTGCAGGCTCGAATCCGACCTTTAGGGACTCAAAATGTTTGTGTATCAACACTGCATGTAAAAGACATCGGACAGCATTCGTAGATTGTGCCCATTCTTGTGCATATGGGATGTATTTTTTGGCGATGTCGTCGCCTTCCCTTCCGCAGGCGCATTCAAGCGCATCGAAATTAACAAGTAGGTCCATGTAGATCGAATGCCAAAGTATCATTAGACAGAACTGATCAGATGAACAAGAAGTCAGCGCTGGTTTGTAGGTTTCGTAGTAAGCGATCATCAAGCCGTGGCACTTCTCCTTTGTGCTGGACCAAATGCTCCTCAAATCACAGCTTTCGCACGTCAAAGCCCCAATATACTCGAGAAGTGCGAGCAATTGAAATCTGCATTGAAATCTGCTGGGTATTTGGGGCAGCATGGCTGACTTCGGCTGCGAACAAGGTGACATAATATTTGGCGATGGTTCATTTTGGTTCCAAGCAAGAAGGTTCTTCCAAGCAAGAGCAGTTGTGGCTCCGAAAAGTTCATCGGATAGTAGTTGCGGGAGCCGTTCGCTTGAATATCTTAGGATGGGCTCATGGTGATGAAGTCTTGCCAATTCCGTATCGTGGACGTGGATACCCAGTACAATTCTGCAAGTATTAACGAAAGCTCTTCATGGTCCGAGATAAGCGTGTACTTCACCGTTTCTTGACTTCTTGATTAATCCATTCCTCCCATACCGATTCCAACATCTCTCCCTGTAAGCCTGACACATCCGGCAATGGCTCGCTCTGGAGGAGAAATAGCTTTTTTTTCCGTGCCCACTGGCAAAGAATGAGACTATGAAGTCGTGCTATATAGGGTTGAACTCACGGCAACAATGCTTCCTTGCCAGACATCGACTCCTGCCAGGTCTTTTGGCCTCTAAAGAGAAGCGTTAGTTTGGACAATTGGATGATTGCTGTGATATAGAGAAAACTGCCTACACCAAGCAGTAGGCCAAAGGTTTGGCCAACCATCGATGCCTGAAGACCAACCAGGCCAACAGAGTCCTCTGATGTCAAATATGTCTCCCACTATATGTCTATGAGCAGCTGTACAATCAAATGAGTCGGTTGGGTTACCGATGAAAGAATGGCCCTATTAAGTCTCTCAAACATACTGATGCCGTGGAGCATCGCGCGTGGAGACCCTAAGAAGAGACTGCCGATTGAGCAGATTGATAAGAGAAGAACAGAGCTCTCGGTGCATGGCCGGAATGTAGGTGGATGTATAATGGGAAATATGGGATGAACATTAGCAAAGTACGCGTGAATACAAAGGTCCTAATAGCAAGTCATACATCAGTCACTGCTGAAACAAGATGATCAAAAATTAGAACCTACTAAAAATGTTGTGGAAGGGAGAGTGCCGCTCTGTATTCGGGGAAGGAGGCTCTCTGCCAGTTCTTGTCTGTATGTATCGTCTGCATTGCTACGGCCTTGTAAAGTACGAGGATTCGTATTTCCCGAGGAGGATTTCTCCGTGAATGTATGCCACCTTTGCTGTACTCGCGTCTTGCCAGGGATGTGACTTAAGCCCTGATCTACGACCGGATTGAGAGATTCCGAGCTCTGAAACATATTGCATGCTGGCGTATTTGCGATTGCACTGGCTAAAGATAAGTTCACAGAATTCAGGTCAAGGTTGGATTCTGATAGCCATGAGGTCCAATCCATTTCCAAGGAGCCGTCCCAGCACGGCCCAAATTCTAGCTGATTGCCTAAGCCACTGTCCACATCGTCGGAGAATAGAGTTGTTGCTACAGTTTCGACACTGCCGTGCAAGCTACGACTGGTATCTGCAGGCATATCTCTTGAGCTCATACCGACTGAGCAGACCGTTAAAGGCAGAGACTGTTTCTCAGTGTTATCGCCCGGAACGACTGGCATCTGGGACTTGCTCAACGGTATTGATTGCCCGTGCTCAGGGATGACTGATTGTGGTGGCATCCAATTTATGTCGTTATCGTTCGCAGCAGCTTGATCAACCTGGTCGCAAAGCATACTGGATGCCTCCGACATTTCAAGAGGGGCCTGGTGCGATCTTGAGTGCCGCAGTAGAGTGTCTCTTTGTATATCAATCAGTTAAATCCGCTCAATCTGCAACTTTGTTCGGCATCAGTAACGTACGGTCTCGCGTATACTTTACCGCATGTGGTGCACTTAAATGGCCTTTCCTTGGTATGAGAGCGGACATGTCTGACTAGATGTTCAGCCTTCTTGAAGCTCTGAGAGCATATAGCACAGACGCGCTCTTGTTGAGACGTCTTTCGCCGCCGCCTACAAACGTTCGGTAACTTTACCATTAACGCACGCGCATTTACTAGGAAAGACGCGTGGTCTATAAGTTATGACCCTAGAGGAATTTCAGGGGTAGGACCTCGAGAGCATAGCCACTGCTTATGGGGGGCCTGATTCCCACCCTCGCTGTAAGATCAAGGTTTTATCATAAAAGAATAGGACAAGGATCATGAGACAAAAATAGTAACTGAACAAGGAAATAAGAATACGTCTAACTAGATTTGGTATTTCAAGCTAAACGATAACTCCCATCGTTCTCGGCGGTATAAGCCATCCTTTTCGTAGGGCATTGCCGTCGGTGGTAGGTTTGTGTACTGCAACGAGTATCAACCCAGGCCCGCTTCAGATTGTGCTCACGAGCTGACTCGCAAAGTTTGCGTATTTTTGTAAGTCCTATTTTCTTCAAGCACCGACCAGATGCTCGCATATCCTAGAACGTAACCTCCTCTATATCCCAAGTATGTAATAGGATCGCATATGGTGGAATCTCGGCGTCGAAGAATTCTCTCATTTGGAGCAACCGCGTATTAACGAGACACATCGTGGAGCGAAGTCTGTCGTGTCAATTGATGAATTTATCTTACGCCTCCGTCGAGCTGAAGACTCGTGAATCGGTAAAAACCCCAGTAATCTTTGAGTACCAGACCGTTGACGGAAGGATGATGATTTCAGAATTGCGCCAGCTGCAAGGCTGGATCACAGGCGCTTCACCTACCTCTACCTGCGCCGATGCGCTTGTCGTGAATGGCATTGGCCAGCCTGAATCACAGACATGGAGGCCTTCCGCGAATGGACTCGTAAAAGTGTTGAATTGCTCTGAAGTATTACAGCTTCGTACTGAGTGAGATGTTGAACCCTAACTCAAGCGGGCCGTGCGCCGTGCGCCGTGGTAACTCCGAGGCATGCGGCCAAAATTCGTTAGACTGTATAAATCTGAAGTCGATTCTGATACGCTTTACAAGAAGCTAACTTATAATCAGAGACCCGGTCTTTCTTACATATCTATTGCTGTTTATCAACAACATTTTGGATGGAAAACGCTCAATTTGGAGAGACATCTTTTTTGTGGAGACTCAAGGGTTTTAGATTAATCAAAACTTTCTCTCCAAAATCATCTCTTGGTATACATTTGTAGACAATGGTCTTCTCCACGACTATAAGTGGATACTGCCGTTATCTTCACACATATACTAAGTTTAATTTGTCTAAGATTTCCAAGTTTTGACAAAATGAAGTCTTATCTTGAAGCCGTCTACGCTAATGAGATACTATTAAGCGAGGTGAAGCCAAGCCAAACTAATGAAATGGAGACGAATGATCTCTGGAGTTGACATGAAGCTACTACAACTATTGGAAACATCTATCAAGTACTCAAACATAAAGAGAGCTAAGAGAGAGCTGCTCATGTTACCGCTTGAACAAGCAGAGTCCTCACGCGGACCGAAAGTCCAATCGATTTAGCGAGATGTCTCTTCCATACCGCTTCAGCGGTTGGAGAGGCCTAATTCCCGAGTTTCTAAAAGTACTAGGGGTTCACATCCCTAAAGTGCAAGGGTTTGGAACAGAGTATATCCTACGGCGATTCTTCCTTCTTATTTGTAACGGGATTAAAATAGAAGTTTGCATGATCAACCCTGCTTCCGGGACTAAACACATGTATGTATTTAGAGACGGGAGTGAAAAACATTAGGGATATTAGCAGGCTGACTAGGTGGAAGGTCAAGGTGATAGAGGATCATACCGAAGCTCTTGAGCATTTGCTAGTTGATGCAGAGACATGGAAAACAAAACCAAAGAATTGTTTATACATTCTTTCGACACCCCACGAAGTGAGTTAGTTGGAGGAGGTACAGGAATATGGAATTTGTGACGGTCGTCCAAATCGACGGATCACCTCTGCCCAAGATAGGTCAAACACCTCTCCAGTTCTCCTACAATTCAACCTTTTCTTCCTCCGTCTCCCCCGTTCCCAAAACCTCCTGCCCCTCCTCCAACATGCTCATCTTCTCCATCCTCAAACTCATCTCCGCCTCTGCTCTCGTCATCTCCACGCCCCACTCCATTCTTCCAAACACCTCCTTATTCTTCCCGCCACACGACCTCTCCAGCGCCAAGCTCGCAAAATGCGCACCGACGACCGGACGATTCATGAAATGTGGCCCAGGCCACCCACCTTCACCCTCCGTCTCATACAGATCCGTAAACGGACGATCGGTGCTGGTTTCGTTGAGCCAACCGGCAACCTTGGACACGATGAGAGCGCGTACGGACGGGGAAGCAACGGCCGCGGCTTCGAACTCCCAGTCGGATTTGGTGTACAGGTGGCGCGAGTCGAGGGGGAGACCGTAGGTTTGGTGGACTGCGCCGTACCAAGAGGATTGCTTGGTGTAGATGTAGTTTGGTATGAAATTGGATGAGCTGCTGGAGTTATCGCTCGGGTGGAAACAGAGGAGAGCGTCGGCAAAGAGGCTGTAGAGCGTGGTCCAGCTGCCGTACCAGTCGTACGCAAGCTTCGCGTGGCTACCGTCGCGACTCATGCCGAATTTTTCCCATTTCTTGATGTAGACTTCGGAGATATTGCGGTAATACTTGGCGTCCTTTTCGTTGCCCATGACTTCGGAAAGCTCACTCATAGCTTTGATACCGATGATGCCCTTCAATGCAAGATTGGTTTGGAGAGCGAGCCAACCAGCAAAGTCATCAGTAGAAAGCTGGTTCTCGGGCTCAAGCGCGTATTCAATCAGATAACCAGTCCATTGCTTCCAAAGATCATAGCTTCGGCTGAGCCATCTCTGAGCCTGACGGAGACCTTTAGAGTTTGTAGGTCCACCCCAGGAATCATCAAGACCAGTAATTTCACCATTTGACTCTATAGAAAGAGCAAAGGGATAACTTTGAATCTGTTCTGCTGAGATATCCCCGTTACCCAGTGAAGACCAAATTGACTGTGCATTCTGTCCATCTCCGTAGGTGAGCGAGTTGACGAGTGATAGGCCCATAATTAAGATGTCTCCGCATTCTTCGACCGGCATATATTCGTCGTTTCCGTCAAAATGACCCGTCAGATTGGGGAAGTGCTGACCCAAATCGTGCATTGCCGATTTGCGTGGATACTGGCCGCTCAGCATGTGCTCAATCAGCGGTTCAAGCAGATATGCGAGCCATCTAGGATTTGTATAAAGATAGAATGGGAAAGCAGGGAAAATGACATCAATCGTTTGACAATTGCCGTTGGATGAAATCTCCTTTAGGAAAAGTAGAGGACTTTCGGCAGTGCCTACAAACGACGTTCCTCCAATTGATTGTCGTGCCGATAGATATGCGATTTCTTGGTATTCAGCTCCGCCCGATTGATAGGCATCATGTCCGAGCTGGTCCGAGAAATTCTGAGCCAGAGCATGAGCGTGTTTGAAGTCATGATAATGCCACGAGAGCATATCTTCATCCGAAGGGAAGAACGACTTCCAAAGCGGACGCATGTATGTCAAGCCCCGAGCGGAGGCGTACTGTGCGATAGGATCTTGAATGTAGGCAATTGTAAAAAGGGCACTATCTTTTTGTTTTCCAGAGCCACCTGAAGATAACTCGAACGATTTTGAGAATGCAAAAGCCGGACTATCTTCCACGTAATCAGGGTGTCTATGATCCTGTGTGAGAAGATTGGATAGTTTGTCAGATTGGGCAAACTTCTTTCGAAGCATTTTGGCTGGGCCTGCGTCATGATAAACTTCAGAAGGAGCAGTGACGTGTAGTACGCCCCATTCTGAGCGATCCTTTGTCTCTGTGAACAGCTCTTGATTTTTCTTCTTGATTTGCCATGTTTTCAGTCCCTTCTTCTCATGAATGGTGTTCGTTTTGAGTCCCCATTGCAGCTCTGGCTGCTGATTCCCGCTCACCCATTGTCCATCGACATCTATGTATATGTTGACATTGAAGCTGCCTTCGACATAAACAGTGAGGTATGCAGCAGGCAGGGATTGGCGCAATGTTGATGTTGGTGTGATTGGGGAGAGGAAGGATAAAACAATCTCTCCATTGGAGCCATAACTTGGATTCGGGATATGGTATGTAAGATTTGTGGTGGTCGCATCGAAGCTAGCACCGAGATATGTCGGGCTTGAGACGGAGTACCTTTGCGAGAATGTTAAAGAAATCAAGACGTGTTGCTCACCAGATACTCACCCATCTTGATCTTCCAAAGAGTCTTGAGCTCGACCAAGCAAAGGGTAGACTGTCCCTGTCTTGCTGACTGAAGCTAGAATGGAAAATCCAATCTGTAAAGAAGCGTAAAATCAGCTCCTGTGTCGAGAGGCATAGCTGGGGGATTCCGCGACAGACGGAGAAAGACTAGGACTCGCAACCTACCTCTTCTCCCGTCCAGAAAGTGGGCCATTTAGTCCAGGGTTCATCTCTCGCATTCAAGAAATGAGTGTTCAGATAAGGATTGCGAACAATGAGCGGAAGCGTGGGAGGCGTCAGGATGGAAGCTTCAGCTAGGCTAGCCGTCAGCACCGAAGCTACGGCAGCTCCAAAAGCTGATGCTCGTCGCATCTTGCAGCACTAGCTACAAACGAGTGATACGATATCAATTGAATGAAGCTCTTTTCAGAGCGGTGGCATTGAAGCTATAGATAAACAGTATGTACAGCCAGCTGAGGCGGGGATGAAACAAGCTCTGGTTGGAAGCGCTCAAGCGGCGTTGGTCTGGTGATGACGGGATTCAGCCACAATTGAATCTGGGGAAACGCGGTGAAGATCCTGCAAGGTCCCGCTACTATCCCAGACTAACATCATCCCTCCTAAAGAGCTTTGCTGCATCGACAAAGTACAGAGTACGGAGCATGTGCAGATAAGCAACGATTCCCCTGCTGCGTATACTTCTTGATATGCTAATCAGCCTCCCGGTCTAGCGGCATCATTCCACTATCTCAAGGCCTCTCTCCCTGTGCTTCCTCTGTCATCTCATCTGAACCCACGTTCTTCCTCTTCATCGCGTTCGCCACAATACCCTTCAGTCCTCTAGCAGCTAAGAGTCTGCCTCTTTGGTTCTTTGCAGGAGAGCCGTCGTCAACAACATCGTGCGTCTCAGCTGTGAATAGCTTATCGGATGGTCCCGAGTGCATAGTATTGATTTTGACCTGACCGAGATCATTTTCAGTAGAAGACTTTAGCAATGACATGTCCGGACCTAATCTGTCTCCCGGCCGATAATGCAAACGTGCTTGCTCGTGCAAGGAATTTTGTGATGGTGCGCGCTGGAAACACGCGCGAGGTGGAAAGGAAAGTCGATGGTAGAATTCAGCAGTTCTACTGAGCGTGTTTTTGGTAGTCCCTTTCGTGTCGGATTCGATTTTGGATAGTGGAATCGCCTCAGAACCGGACTGTGCACTAACAAAGGATTCTGTGTCGCTTTTGGATTGTGGCCTGGATGGGCCATCAAGGGATTCGGTAATAGGCTCTTTTAGGGAATCCTCAACCAATGAACCTGCAGATTGGTTTCTAGGCGTCTCTTCCTGTTCTACCAGACCAACAAGCGCTTCAAGTTGTTCTACAAAGACGAAGCCATGAGCTAATATTCTATTAGAATGATGAGATTGCCTTGCCTAGAGTCATGAAATGGTATCTAAAATTGACGAATGGAGAGTCTTTTGGATCCAGAAGCGCGTATTCGTAGTATCTTTGCTTCTCTGGTTTCTTGAGATAACCATATGAACGAATACTGATACTTTGTAAGTCGCCTTTCATTTCAACAGCGTCCACGATACTTACTCTACTAGGCTCCGCGGGCTCTTGTTACTTTCGGGCGAAAAACAGCTTGGTTGTAGTTCTTTCATGACCCTCCTTCTGGCATTTGCTCGATGCACTTTGATCTCAAGCAGCCCTTGTCGATGGCCTACGTCGTCTCTCCGGGCTTGCGAAAATGCCAAGGCTTTTTTCTCAATGATAGCTTGCCCTCTATCATTTTCTCCCCCATTGAAAAGTCCAAAGGAGACCTTGCCACGGTACTCGTCCTCTGGCCCCGTTCCCCAGCTGACAAAATGCTTGCCGTTGACAAAGAGCTTGAAAAGGAAGTAGCCATTCTTCGGATAAGGAGGTAGGATGAAGTATTTGACATGTAGATGGGAACCATGATATGTAGGTGCGTAAACATCGAATGTGGGATTTCTAACTTCCTGGGAACCATCCTTGAATTCAGGAATACCATGCGGATCATAATCATTGCACAAAGCAATACGGATGCTCTGGAAAGTAGGCATCTTAAAATCTTGTCGAATAGTGTCGATAGAATGGTAAGCGAGTCCGTTTGTCGGCTACGAACACACGGTATGACGTACACACTACCCAGATGGCAAGAGCCAGTGGAAGCTGGGCGAGACTCAAAAGATGCCCGGTCAGAAAAAGATATTGTGAATTACGGAAAAGGATATCCAGCCATATGGTGAAGAAACGCTGAGCCAGGTTTCGGGACGATCCAGAGCACCTACTCAAATAAAGTTCAACACCACAAGTCACAAGATTCACCCAGTTTTGATGAGTGAGCTCTCGACTGTGTAGAGCAATAACCGATATCTTTCGAGGAAAGAGAAGAATTCCGCCTCCCGATGACGGTCGAGAAGTTAAGCCACTTCGGCATTTGCTGGAATGGCTTCATTCCTAAGACCAGCGGTGGGAGCTCTCCGATATAGTGCCTGGTAGTCAGGAATATTAAACGATTTAAAGAATCACTCCAGACATTCATGATGCGCTTTGGTCCGGAGGGCCTCTCCAGTACATGTGCCGCCAAAACTATTTCAATTCCAATATTTCTATCTATTGAATAACTGCATCAATCAAGGCGCCTTTCCCAGACTTCACCACCTCCACCGCTTCCGCCAAAATACCTTCCAAGGCCGCCCATTCCTCTACCTTCCAGATCGCCAGGTTTCCATTCGCCGCGCTCTGCGCAATGCCCCCATAGTTCGGCCCATCGTTCTTCAAATCTATCCCCAGACCCTCGTCACTCGCTGTCGCTGCAATACCCCCCGGATGTACATCGTCAATCGCAGTCCGCGTTGCTTTCCAGCCACCATTATTGATGATGACCGTCAAAAAGGGCGTTTGGAGCCGATGCTGGGCCCAGTAAACGGCGCTGGGAGCGCCAAAAACGAAGGCGCCATCGCCAATGACTGCACAGACGAAGCGGGAGTTGTTTTGAGGGCCCCCATCGCGTCTTGTGATGTTTGGCCGTCCGCTCGTGTCGTACATGTCTGTTGCGAGCTTGATGCCGATGGCCGCGCCGCCGGCCCAGCCGAGACCGGAACCACCTTTGCTGAAATGAGTTCCTGGATTCTTGAGCTGGAGTTGTTCGACGAGCGGGACTGAATTGGTGACGGCGTCCGAGGCAAAGATTGTATCTTCGGGGAGCAGACGTCGGAGGGAGGCGAAAAGATAGTCTTTGGTCAGCATTCCATTTTCGCTTGGCTTGGCTCGGTTTGTAAGAGATTCAAGACCTTTAGCGTGGGACTTTTCCAGATCAGCCCAACGTGTTTCAAAGACCGAATTCTTCCGTGATTCGAGCTCAGGAGATTCGGAAATAAAGTGCAGAAGCTGTTCGAGCGCTATGGATGCTTCGGCATTGTAGGTACCGGTTGTGTAGATATCGAAGAGCATCATCCGTTCTTTGCGAGGGTCTATGTCGATATGATAGATTGTTGCTGTATCGGAGAGCTTTACTTTGGTGGGAATCCACGGTACGTCTACGTCTACGACTAGAACAACATCTGCGTTCTTAATCGCGGCAGCGGCTCCGGTAGATCGATAGAGACTAGCTCTATGATTTGCTGGAAACGACACTTCTCGCGCTTCAAAGTCAAACACCCTCAGACCGCCGACCAGATCAGCCAATTTCTTCAGAGTCTCTACAGCTTGTTGAGATCTTCCAAGATATCCGGTGACGACGAGCGGGCGTTCCGCGAAGAGCAATGCGTTCCCAATGGATTTCACAGCATCCGGCGGTAGCCCACCAAGATGACATGAGGGAGCTGGTCGAGACTTTTGCACCTCATTTTCCACAGGAGCGGGCCCAGCCAAAGCCTCTCTCGTTGCCGTTAGGTAAGTCGGACCAGGATTACCTGTAGAGGCCATGAGTAGGGCGCGATTAACGATCGTTCGGACATGTTCTCCGAACTTGATCTCATTCGAATAGCGGCTATACGGTTCGATAATTGACTGCGGATTCGGGCAGTCTTGATACCAATGAACATGCTCGGAACGGGAACCGGGAAGTTCTCCGTATAAGGTGAATGGTGCTAGGCCGGCAAGAATAAGGACAGGTGCTTTGCCGCTGGAAGCGTTGTGCAGGCCTTGACCCAGAGCTGCGGTGCCCACGTCCACGTGGACAAGCACACATTGTGGTCTTCGTGTCAGTCGTCCATATGCATCTGCTGCCGACATTGCAACAAACTGGAAAGCTAGTTAGTTGAATATGGTAATGAGGACTGTTGGACTATACCTCGTGTAGAAAAATGAGCATTTTTGGCCAAGTCTTCTTCCCATGTTGTCGGCGATAGTAAGCCTCAATGATGCTTGGATGATCAGATCCCAAGACCGCGAAAATATAGTCTACCCCAGCCTGTACGTGGTTATATCAGTGAATGAGCCCGGTAGGATTAAGTTGAGGCTACTCGAGCAAGACCATGACGCTGTCACACGAGATGATCCGAGAATTCTATCGGCTCGGAGGGGGTTTTCCGATCATGGAAGCGCAGACGTTTCCAAGTCAGAATGAATAGATTGATTGCATCCTTTCTGTTCGAACCAAGTCGGTATGACCTACATCTGCAAGTGTCTGTAGGAGCAAATATGCTACAGTAAAGGGTTCACATTTGGCAATGGGTGTAGCGTTTGCCTCTGGTCCACCTGAAGACATCGCTTCACGTCAGTAGCTCGAGACTGCCGTAAAGGCTCAAGGAATTGTCAAGCTATCCACAAATCGTTAATTGAAAGAGGACAATGTAGTTTTAGTCTGCGTTCTGTTCTGGCTGTTGCGGCTGTAGTATTGTTTGTTGCTATGGCCGGATGGTGTTGTGTTGCATTGCCGAAAAGTGATGCCGTTGGACGGATCAGTCACTTCTTGTCGGGTAGCTCCCTTGGAGCACGGCATATTGGAGACCACATGTGCTACCTTCATAACCATGTGTGTTGAGGCTGGCTGAATGTTTGTCATGGGTTAATTTGCAGATCAAGAAGGAAGACACCGGTCGAACTAGGCGAGAAAAGGCATGCAGTTAAATCTGACAGTTGCACTAAAATCTCATGACATTGAGCGCCGAGTCCCTGCATTTCCAGAAAATAGGACTAGACAAATTCGGGAGACCCCAGTACTAACAAGCAGCTCACATGTAGAATGTTTTGCAAACGACTTGATTCCTGAATAGTGCTCAAATTGTATTGAGGCTCTCCCAAGCTCAATAAACAGAATCATTATTTACGAAGCGTTTAGTGAGTGGCTTATTGAACACAGCAATAACAGTACAATCATTTGTAAAATTGCCAGTACATTGTTTTATGTTAATTCGCACTCGGGGATGCCCCCAATAGAATTTTGACATATATCACAAGGCAAGAAAGTTTATCGGAAACTCTCATTCGCATTGCAATCGCACATTTTGGCTGGAGGTCTCCCTACACGAGAATCAAGGCAAGAATTGTATTTTCTATTTTTCTACGTATCATCTGCATCTCTTCATCGGCTAAAAAGCCGGAATTCTAATCTACATGAAAATTGTGGGCAATTCAATCGCCCACTGGACGAATCTCATCATCGCCGTGATTATTCACGGCACCCCCCAGCTCTTCCTCCACCCCCACTGCCACATCCTGCTTTTTGGAGATGGTACCCCTGCGCGGGGGCACCATCTCCAAATCCTCTGAGGTCACTGGGGAGGCCCCCAGTGGATTGACTGGCAGGGGAAAGCTGAACCCCTCGTGGGCGCAATTTTCATTGCGCCTCCAGAATGCCAATTTTCCCCTGAGGGGACCCCCAGTCCAGCCTAGAGAAATGGGCCTTGCCCAGTATTCGGACAAGGCCCGGCTGATGGGCCTTTTTAGGAAAGGCAGATTGGCGCAGAAGAGCCCGATCGCAGCTTCCGCTATTGACCATACCAGGGCAGGCTCAGAACTCCAAGTAGTGTCCGTTTGTTCTGTGCTCTCTACGAGAGCCTTCATACGGAATGCCGACGCTGCACAGATGAAGAGACCCCCAGCGAATAAAACGAACAGGCCAATCTTCTTGATACGGTCCATACGAAGACTGTTGATGACACCGGCGGGCATGAAGACAATGAAGAGGTCTGTGGTCGTATTGTAGGCAGCCCAGGACCAGCGAAAGGGACTATTGCTGATACACCGTCCATGAACGTGTCTATCCCAAGACGCGGCGACTGGGACACATTGGAAGATAGTGGCAACAACGAAACTGAGAGTCCCCAGAAGTACGACTAGGATGGTGATTTTGCAGATACGTTGGAACCAATTTGTTGCGAAGACACGGTGATAGAGGAGGAGAAATGCTAATTTGTTGAAACAGATTGTGACCTTGTAGGTAATCTGGAAGAACCACCAATACTGTAGAAATTTAGTATCGTGTATTAGATTAGTAGCGTGCATACGTACCTTGAGGGCTTTCAATAGATGTCCGCCACCATGCTCAACTTGGTACAAGTGCTTTCCGAAGCCATTCTGAACGGCGATGCAACCAAGGACGAGAGTGACAATTAGGGAAATCTTATTTGTGTTAGCTACTGAGCACCTCAAACGTTTTATTTTCAGTACTTACCGCTGAACAGAGCACCATGTACTCTTCAGTAGCAAGGAATTTACGGGTCTTGGCGACGTAGACAAGGCGGAAGGTAGTAAGGATAATGCTGGCGACACAGGTGGAAATAGCGGCACGATTAAAGACTTTGCCTTCATTTGGCATGGCTTCCTTTTTGATGGCTTCCATTCTGAAGTCGCGAGTGGGGATAAGTAAGAAAGTCCTTACAAACTCTGTTAGAATCATGAAAAGAGCCCGGTTAATGAGCCATCGGAGATCGAACTGAGGCTCCATTCGCGAAATCGCACGAGAAGCTCCTTTGGTCGTTTTGGGATATGCCGCCGCAAAACTGGACATGGAGTCCGAGGACACGGAAGTTGGCTGGCTCGCAACAGCCATAGTCGACTTATGATATTAGCTGATAGCCACAGGCACTCACGGTGAGAGGTAAGACCTTGAGTAGGTTTTGAAGTGCTTTTAGCTAGCGTAGCAGGCAACTTTGTTGATGCTGTGTGCTGACAGAAAGATGTGCGAGAGAGAAGGAAGAAAAGGGAGAAATCGAAATGGAAAGTGTACTCTTATTCCTCTCGTGGTAGCACAAATAGAGCTTCCCCTCCAGTCCCCACTTTCAAGCTTTTCTTCAGGGTCCAAGCTTAAGCTGTATGTCACTTTAAGAATAAAGGAGCTGAAGTGAAGAAACGGTGGGCAAAATGAGAGGCCCAAAACTGTACACCATCTTTGTGATTCTCCCCCACATCTGGGGCTTGCAACCTCCAATTGCCTGGTAGAATTATCTTATGCTTTGCAAGAAATCGTGAAAAGTTCTCGGTTAAGCTGATGGCGGTCTGAGCACTGGGATATGACTTGACAAGTTGCAAAACACCAAGGTAGCTACAACGGAGTAGCTCTTTACCGAGATGGACACATTACACAGCAATCTCCCACAGCTAGTGAATTCCATACATGTGCTTTCGTGAAATGCGATTGTACCGCTCTTCATCTACATTCGATGTCCATCGTTGATCGTGTCTTTGAGTAGCTTGAGGCGATGCTCATGTTGGACAGACCCGGGAGTTTGCTGCGACCATCACGGGACCGACATCGATTCGTATTCTACAAGTGCGACCTTGTTACGTCGAATTACCACAGTATTCTCTGTTGGTGTACCAGCATGTGGTATCCATCTTCTAGTTGTTATACACAGTTAAACGCACGACGTTGACGTTTTGACTAAGGGCGTGCGGCCTGTCGGTTTAGCGCTAGGGTGGCTTGGGCTCACATTTCGTACATAAGCAGATCTAAGCCAATCATAGCTTTCCTGTGATCTCTACTTTGGTAACAAATCTACATAAAAAGAAAGAAAATCTGTTTTTAGGTGTACGATTATCGTTTGTGAATCATCTCAATAGCACTATGTAGATTTGGGCGGTTTAAGGCGACGCGTAAGGGACATCGCCATTCTTGAAATGAAGCATGGCCAAAAGCCAACAGCCACTCGAAGGTAGACTTCTCGATTTCTGTTGAAGAATCTTTAAACTCACATAAAAAGGTAGGGGATTGGTGGATTTGTGAATGCTCAAGCAACCAGCGTGCTAGCGTATGCTTCGCTACATTCGGTTAGAAAGACCCACAAGTAAATCGCTGAGTTTCTGGCACCCTTGTTGGAGCTATGGCCATGTCGCTCGCCGCTCCACAACTTTGAACGTGTCAACCTCGGTCACTCCAACTGTCGATCATCTTACTCAAACAATTATATGGATAGAGACAGCAACAGGTACGTACCTCCACAGTGCACATTTAAAGAACGCAAACATGCGTCTTAGAATCACCATTTGGTGCACAGACTCCTTCCGGTGGCCCAGCACCCCTGCTACCATCAGATCTGCCACCATGCGTGACGTGAGAGGCAAGTATTGGTAGTTACATTTGCTTAGATCATACATCCTTTGGTTCCATGCGCATCTGTCTTAGAAGCAGAATTTCGGACGATCGAAACCGGTGAAGTGACCCCTTCTCTTGTCAGGGAAATGATCTGTCTATCATCTGGCTTTGCTTCGCGCTAGTGCAGACCAGCGCCGTCTTGGTTCCAGACCCAGGACCTGGAAAAGACCCTGTCCAAACGTAAAGTCGTCTACCACCATCCACCTGTACCATCTACTAATATAGGAACAAAGCCTTGTCTGACGGATACCTGCTGACAGCTCACCGTTATAAGCACACTCCCGCACGACCAAATACGGCGGGATTTTTGTGATGTCCTCCATTCACTGTCTCCGTCCTACACATGACTTCCAAGTTTAATTTTCCATCCAATTTTCATAATTTCCGTTCTAACTGGTCAATTCTCTATTCCCTTCAGCTTCGATTTCGTACTGATCCAAATCTTGCGCTCAAGACCTTCCTCTTCTCTGTTTATTATATTAAACAAGATGGCAGACACCAAAACTCCGGAAACCGGTCTTTCCACTATAGAACCAATGCATGATTTGGCTGACCCTCACAACGACGAGATGGTTCTCGCAATGGAAAAGAAGATTCTACGCAAATTGGACTTCCGCATTGTCCCCATCCTATGGCTACTTTTCCTTGTGTCTTTCATTGATCGTGGAAACATTGCAAACGCAAAAATAGAAGGAATGGAACAAGATTTACACCTACATGGAAATCAGTACAACAATGCCTATTGGGTCTTCACACTCGGTTATGTCATCTTTGGTGTCCCGGCAAATCTCATATTCGAGCACTTCGGTCCCAAGACACTCAGCGTCATGATGTTTGCGTGGGCACTGACTGTTCTCGGCCAGGGTTTGACACAGAGTTATCTTGGGCTAGCTTTTTGCAGGTTTCTCGAGGGCGTCTGTGAAGCAGGGTTTGTTCCAGGGTGTGCTACACTCATTGGATCATATTACAAGAGAGACGAATACCTTAGGCGATATGTGGTATTCTATAGTGCTACTGCCATTGCTGGTGCATTCAACGGTGTAAGCCAGGGGATATAGCTCGGCCTTGCATTCAAGCTGACTAGAATTAGTTCCTAGCCAGTCTAATTGAGAAAATGGATGGAGTTGGAGGGTATTCGGGCTGGCGATGGTATGTTGACAACGGATCTACAAAAGAAATCCAAGGGCTCATGCGTGAACAGGATATTCATCATTGAAGCGCTGGTAACCATCGTTGTCTCACTTGCAAGTTTCTTCGTCATCATCGACTTCCCGGAGGATACTACGCTGTTCAGTGGGCAGGAAAAGAGAGTACTGCTTGACCGCCTTCGCAACGACGGCGATTACACTATGATAGATCGGAAATCAGAAATACTGCTGTGCCTCAAAGACTGGAAAATCTGGATTGGGTATACCAATTCTATCTAAGCATCAAACTTATTTCCAAAGCTATGGTTGCTGACTGATTCTCACAGAACAATCGTCTACATCGCCGCCAATGCAATCGCGAGTTCGGTCGTTGCATTTCAGCCCACGATACTCAAAGGCCTTGGATACACCGCCGGAGCTGCTCAAGTTCATAGCATTCCCGTCTACATTGTTGCATTTTCTGCCGAGATTATCTGTTGTTTCCTCAGCGAAATAGTGCAACAACGCTACATTTTTGCAATGGCCGGAGTTACCCTTAGCACCATCGGCCATGCAATCGAACTCGCACAGCCGCACGGTAGACAAGCTCGATATGCGGGCATGTTTTTTGTCACGATGGGTTATAACATTATTCAGCCGATTATGGTGGTATGGCTTGCAATCAATGTCGGCAAGGGCTACAAGCGGACAGTCGCACTGGGTATGTTGATTGCGATTGGAAACACTGGAAACTTCATTGGGACCAACGTCTTTATAACACGTGAGAGTCCGGTGTTCCATACTGGTTTCAGTGTGGGCATGGCCATGACCTGGACTGCGGGTCTTTTCTTGACGATCTTGTACGTGGGAATGAGAATCGAGAATCGCAGAAGGGCTAAGAGACGTTCAATGCTTCCGGCTGAGTTAGACCATGCACTCTACGAAGATCAACGGCCCGACGACCATCCCGACTTCAGATTCAAGTTGTAGGGGGGTGGATAAACGGAATTCTCAAGGAGGTTGAACTGATTTTGCTCTGTACCAGCGTTCGATAGCCTTTACTGCAGGCTCTTGAATCTTTACACTTTCTCACATGCCATTTGTGCTTCTGGTAATGTCCTGATAGGAAAATACCTTGATAATCCAAAAATTAAAAATTCATTAACGTGGTTTACCACCCAGCCGCGCATATCACCCAGCCGCGTACTTTCCGCATTGCATATCCCATTAATATTAACACAAATAACAATAATTAGGAAATTTATCTATTTTTCATCGGATTCTGATTCAGTATCTGTTTTTTCAATTTTATTATAAATACGTGTATTATATTTAATTATATTATAAATATTATATTATTATAAAATCGTTATTATTTTTTTTGATGGATTATTATTTTCGTTTTCATCAGATATATATCATTTCTTCGAATTCTTTTTAATTAATAATTTTATAAAATTATTTATATTAAATATTTCTTCAAATTGTATATATAATTTTTTGATTTTTTAATATTTTATAAATATCATATTTATATTTTAAAAAATACGTATTTATTCAATTAAAAGAATAATTGAATATATCATTATTTATATATTTTTTATTATTTAATTTATAATTTCAATAATTGATATTAAAAAATTTTTTTAATAAATAAAAATTCATTTTTTGATAAAATTAAATTATTTGATGATTTATTAAAAATTGGAAAGAATTTATGATTTTCATTTATAAATAATAAAAGAATATTTATTCAATAATGTAAATATTTTTAAATAAATATCTAATTTTAAAATCATGATATCTGAATTTTAAAATATAATTCTAATTTTTCTGAATTCAAATTTGATATTTAATTTAATAAAAATTTTAAAATATATTAATTTGAATATAATAAAAAATTCGAATTTAATGATATAATTAATCATGATTTTAATCAAAAGATTAATTTTATTATTATATATATATTTTAAAAATGAATATAATATAATATCCAATAATTAAAATAAATAAAATATATATATAAATATATTAATAATAATAATTTTATTTTTTTTATAAAAATTATTAAATTTAATTAATAAATGATTTTTATATTTATTAATAATTAATAATTAATATACGTTTTTTAAATAATTTTTTATATATTTATTAAAATATTAAATTCAATTTAAATTTATTTCATTATCAATTTATTTATTAAAAATAAATTTAATAATTTAATTATCTAAAAAATCCAATTTCATAATTCAATTTATAAAATAATAAATATTTTAAATAATAATAAATAATAAAATATATCAATTTTTTATATTGATATATTCAATAATTATAATCCATTTCTAATTTTTAAATTGAATAAATTTGATTTTATCATATTTTTTAATATATATTATTATTATTAATATAATTATCATATTCATTATAAAATTTATTTTATTAAAATTATATATAT
>JAGEMR010000194.1:0-41664 GCA_021030915.1 Astrothelium macrocarpum
TCTCTCTCTCTCTCTCTCTCTCTCTCTCTCTCTCTCTCTCTCTCTCTCTCTCTCTCTCTCTCTCTCTCTCTCTCTCTTCACACACATACACTCTCTCTTTTCACACACATATATTCTCTCTTTTCACACACATTCTCTCTCTTTCCTCTCTCTTTCTTTTCTCTTTCTTTTTTTACACACACTCTCTCCTTTTCTACTCTCTCTTTTTTCGCTCTCTCTCTCTCTTTTCACTCTCTCTTTTCACTCTCTCTTTCCACTCTCTCTTTTCATTCTCTCTTTTCATTCTCTCTTTTCATTCTCTCTTTTTCTTTCCATTCTCTATCTTTTCGTTTTTTTTCTTTTCGCTTTCTTTTTTTTCATACACTCTCTTTTTGCTTTTTCTCTTTTCGCTCTCTCTCTTTTCACTCTCATTTTTTTTATCCCCCTCTTCCTTCTTTTTTTTTTTTTTCTTTTTCAAATAAATCAATGTTTACAATATTTTGCATTTATGTTGACAGTCTCCCAAACCTTTTGAGTTACGAATCGCATTCTTACATTTGACCAAGTGCCTTATTGCAAACTCTGCCAGCAGCCTGAGCCTGACTTTTCATGCTTGATTGTTTCGCGTTTCTGAGAGCAATAATGGCATTCTTTTCTAATGCTTTCGGAACATATGAGGCCTCCCACTTTGGGTTCAGCATTGGATGGTCATCAACTGCAAGGACAAATATTTTCGCAGATCTATTGTGCTAAAATATGTTAAAGATTCTTCTGATGTTTATATAACGTATTGGATCAGCGAAGCGGCCGCTTTTTTTTGGCACTACTATTTTATGAATTATCATAACATACAATAATAATGCAAAATATTATTGATTTGATAAAAAAGTAGAATTAATTTTGTATTTTAAATTTACAAATCTGAATAATTTAAAAATTTATGATTTATTATAATAATATTTAATTTCAAATATCAAAAATTTTTTAATTAATTATGTGAAATTTTTTTCTGATTTATCATTTAATTTAATTATTTAAAATTTATAATAAATGAAAAAGAGATTATTATTTGATATATTTTAATTTAAATTCAAAAGAATTTATATTCTGATTATATAAAATATCAGATATAACGAATAAAATATTAAATATATATAATAAAAAATTAATAAATAAAAAATGAATTAAAAAATTTATAATATATTCTAATAAATTAAAAATGATTTTTAATCGAATAAAAAATTGATAAAAAATATTATAAAAAAATTCAAAAATTATAAATATATGATTTAAATTAATCAAAAAAATAAAAATTAAATATAAAATATTTGATAATAATATTCATAATTTTAATAAAATTAATTTTTAAATAAATATTATTAAATTACGTTAATAAAAATTATTATTGATATTAAAAAATATATTTGATTTTAATTTATTTAATTAAATGATCGTGAATGAATTATTATAATTCAGAATATTTATATTATTAAAAATATAATTTTATCATTTATTATTTATAAAAAATATATTCATATTTTTATTTGATATAAAAAAATAAATATATTTTTTATTTAAAAATTTTTAATTTTTAAAAATAATTAAATTAATAATATATTTAATTTAAAATAATTAAAACATTTTAATATATATATAAAAATACGTCAAATTAAAAAATATTGATTATTTATTTTAAATGATTATGAAAATCATTTTAATCAGAATTTTAAAATTTTTTATTTTAAAAATAAAATTTTCATATTTTATATAGAGTCTTGACCCTAGCTTTGCGACAACCCTAGCTTTGCGACGGCGCGTCGCATATTTTTCACTTATAATACGCGTTTTTTTCATAATATCAAAGAAATCAGTTCAATAATTCTCAGATCGTGAAATTCAGATTCAGAAGGTTTTATTTATATTTAAAAATCAAAAGATTTTATTTATTCGAATTATTATTCATCGATTCAAAATATCGTATAATATATTAAAACGCAGATATTATAAAGATAATACACAAATTATAAATCACGAAATATAATAGAATTTGATCAATATAAAAAAATCAATTTTTATATAATGAATTAAATAATATATAATAATTGGAATTTCTATCATTATTTCAATATTAAAAGATTTTATTTATCAGATACGTATCATATATATATTATACACGTTTTATCGGATAATTATAATCATAGAATATTCTTTTATCAATAATAAATGAATTTATTAATTTAAAAAATGATATTCAGAAATAATCTCAATATTCGTCTATTAATTAGAATATTCACGATATAAAAGCGCAATTTATGAAAGAATGAGATATTGATTTGATATAATCATTATATAAATTGAAAAATATAAATATCATAATTCAAATATATATAATATAAATAAATCAAAATTTGATATTGACGAAAAATAAATAATTAAAATATTAATTCATTTTGATAATATCAAAAAAGAAAAGATTATTCTGAATAAATAAAAATAGATAATTGATATTAAATATATCAATATTATTGATAAATTGTTATTTTTTTTTTTAATATTCAAAAATGAATATATCAATTTATATTGGATTTTAGAATAAATATTTTATAATTAATTTTTAATAATCAATCAGAATAAATGAATATCAAATGATATTGGATTTTAATAATTAATAAAAATATTTAATTTATTTATTTATAAAAAAATTATAAATTATTAACGATTATTTATTATTAATGGATACGATAATTATATAACGACTGATTTTATTATTCATTATATAAAAAATAAAATTAATCTAATAATAATATCTTTTTATTATTTTTATTTTTTATAATCTTTTGATATTGGAATTTTTGTAATATATAAATTGCGTTATATTTATATAATATATACGATAAACCGGTTTAATTCATAACGAATTTTTCAGAATAAATGAATTTATTTATTAATAAAAATACATTCAAAAATAATGATAAAAAATAGATTTATTTTCTTTAATATCTATATAAATATTGAAAGATCTTTCTCATAAAATTATATTGATTATTTTAAAATCATATATATCATTTGATTTAAATAATTTAAATTTATTTTTATTTTATAATTTTTTTTTTTAAAATTATTGAATTAATTAGATTAAATACAAAATTCGCGTAAATATTATATATATATAATAAAATCGTTTCACTGATAAAATAATATATAAAACGGATAATAAAAATTAATAAAAATATAATCATAATTATTATTTTATAATCTCAATAAATTATAAATTAATCTAAATTTTTATAAAAATGAAAAAGAACGAAAATAGGAAAAAAAATAGAATTAGATAATATTTTGATCTATAATATTAAAAATATTTTATAAATAATTCATGATTCAAAAACGAATATTATATTACGAAAGAAAAAAAAATAATTATAATAAATTGAATCAGATAAAGATTCAGATTGAATAAAAGATTTAGTATTTGAGATTTTGTCTAATGATTCTGAAGAAATGCAGCCTTCGCGTAAATGTTATACACGCATTACGCAGATGAAGGTTTGATTTGATTGTCGCAAAACTAGGGTTGTCGTAAAGCTAGGGTCAAGACTCTATCATTTTATTTTTTATATATTTTTAAAATTAAAATATTTTTAAAATATATGGAATTTGATATATTGATATATTTTTTATATTAATAAAAAAGATTTTTTCTCAATTTCTAAAAATATATTTTTTAATATATTTATGAAAAAAAATTATCAAAAAATTTTTAAAATATTAAAATTAATTTTAATTAATAGAGTCAACCCCCACCGCTTGGCGCAAACCATTGTTTGGCGCATGTATCGCATGCGTCCGAAATGCGTTCAATCTACAGTACATTTCCACTTCTCTAAATCTAAATCTGAATTATCTGATGAATCATTAAATATATAAATTTCTTCTTCTAATTCTTTTTTTTTAATTCAGTTTTATATAGGCGTCTATGATAATATTTTATATACGATTTTATCTCTATTTTATATACGATATATAATATTTTTATAATTGAATAAATATTAAAATTTTCTAATTCAATTCTTTTATTTTTAATATTATATTTTTATTTATTAAAAAATTCTGATAAATCTGTTATTTATTTTGATATAAATATGATTATAATATTCTATAATTCATATAAATATATTATATATTCCGTATAATATTTTATTGATGATTTAATTATATTATATTTGTTTAAATTTTTTATAAATATTTTATTTAATTTATTAAATTTAATCATTTTTAGAAAAAAATTTTTAAATAATATAAAATTCAAATTAATTGAATTTATTAATTTAAACAAAATTTTTGAAATCAAATAAAATATAAATAAATTTTTAAAAATTCGTTTATAATAAAATGATAATATATTTATATTTTAAAAATCATTTTGAATATTTTTTTTAATATAATTTTATTATATATTCAGATAAATAATTTGATTTATTTTATTTTAATTATAAATTATATTATATATTAAATTATAAAAATATAATTATTTTATTTATATAAAATCATTTAAATATAAAAAATATATCTATATCAAATAATTAAAATATATATAAATAATAAAATGATAATATTATAAAATCAATTTTTTTATTTATATGATATTTGATAAAAAAAATTTATATATAATTATTATGATTATTTATAATAAATAAATATCGGCGATTCATATATCATTCATATATTTAAAATTCAAAAATTTCCGTTAATTATTATAATTTTAAATCATTTAATATTTAATTATTTTTATTGATTATAAAATGATATTCTAATAATATTTTTTTAAAAAATTAATATATATTTATATATTTGTCTTTCAAAATTATTAAAAATATAAATATTTTATTTATCATATTAATATATTCAATTATGAATATCCATTTTTATTTTTCTATTATAATTTTTTATTTTTTTTTCGTATTAAAATGGATTAATATTTTAAATAATTATTTTTTATCAATATCAAATT
Source organism: Astrothelium macrocarpum (assembly GCA_021030915.1). Taxonomy (NCBI): domain Eukaryota; kingdom Fungi; phylum Ascomycota; class Dothideomycetes; order Trypetheliales; family Trypetheliaceae; genus Astrothelium; species Astrothelium macrocarpum. Next base: position 4,991 of record JAGEMR010000194.1, read on the forward strand.
TAGATTCATTTATATTATAAATATTATAAAATTTATATTTATATTCTTTTTATTACGTTTCAAATATATCAAATTAATGATTTATCATTTTATAATTTATTTTTTATATATAAATAGATTTTAAATGATATATATATATATATTGACAATTTCAGAATATCATTTAATAAAATAATTAATCTAATTATGATCGATTGATTCAAATATAATATAAATAATTTATTTATATAATATATATTTAATATATTTAAAATATATTAATTGAATAAATTTAAATAATAATAAATATATGATTGATATTTTTAAAATAATAATCTATTTAATTAAATATATCAGAATTGATTCTTCAGAATTTATGAAAAATTATTATCGTTATTGGCTTTTGATATATGAAATATTTTCGTTAAATTTATATTTTAAAATCGATTCAATAATTTCAAATTATCATATAATTTTACGAATTAATAAAAATGAATTTTTAAAATATATAATAATAATAATTTATATTTAATTTTCATATTTTATATTTTTTGAAGAATTTTTAATAATCATGATTAATTAATATTCGTCGCAAACGGAGCGCATATAATGCGTGCGCCAAACGATGGTTTGCGCCAAGCGGTGGGGGTTGACTCTATAATAAAATATTATTTTTTAATTTTATTAAAATTCAATTTATTTATAAATTACAATAATAATAAAAAAAAATTCAAAAAATATAATAATAAATTAATAAATAAATTAAAATTAAATATAAAATAAAATATAATTATAATTAATAAAAAATTTAATAATAATAAAAAAAAACGAATTATTTAAATAGGGTCTACTACGGTGTTATGAATCACATCACCGCGTGGTTCACGTTATACATATATTCCGTATACGATTAGTATATAATTCGCATATATTCAATCATAATAATTCAAAATTTTTTAAAAAATATAAAAATTGAAAAATAAATATAAATTATTCGTGATATATTTTTTAAAAATTCATTTTTATTAATTTATAAAATTATATATGATTTCGAAATTTCATATTTTATATTAAAACGCAGATTAAACGACGATTTATTATCAATAATTATTAAAAAATTATAATAATTTTTAATAAATATTGAAAAATCAATTTTAATTCATTAAATTAAATAATATATTATCGCAGAAATTCCAATTATATATTTATTATTAATTAAATTTATTGAATTTTTATAAAAAAAATACGTTCATTATACGTCCCATTTATATTTTATATAAATTTATTTTAAATCTATTAACGTCAATTAGATCGAATATTTTATTAAATGATATTCTTAAATTTATAATATATATATTAATTAATTAAAATCTATTCATATAAATAGAATAATTATAAAAATAATGAATCATTAATTTAATATATTTAAAACATAATAAAAAGAATATAAATATAATATTTTAGATATTTATAATATAAACGAATCAGAATTCGATATTAATAAAAAATAATCATTTAAAATATTGATTTATTTTGATATAAAAAAATAATAAAAAATTATAATAGATAAATAAAAATAGATTATAATAATTAAATATATTAATATAATAAATGAAATATTTATATTTTTTTTGATTTTTAAAGATATATAATTGAATTCATATTAATTATTCGTAAAAATATTATTAGAATATCATTTCACAATTAATAAAAATGATTGAATGTTAAATGAATTGATATTATATTAATTGATTGAAATTTTTGATTCTTTAATACGCGAATGATATACGAATTATCGGCATTTTTTTATTATAAATGGCCATGATAATTATATTCAGATCAAATTCATCGCCTATTATATAAAAAATAAAATCAATTTTATAATTATATCATTATATTATTCGTATATATTTCAATTATTTAATATAGATATATTTTTTATATTCAAATAATTCTATATAAATGAAATAATTATATTTTATAAATTCAATATATAATAAACGTCTAAAATAGAATGAATTGAAATATTTATTTGAACGTGTAATATGATTATATCAAAAAAAAATATTTATATTAATTTTCAAAATATAAATATAATATCTTTAAATCGTAAATGAATTTTGAATAAATTATTTCAGATATAATCATCATTATATATAAAAATTTTCATATCATTTAATTCAAATAATTTGAATCATTTATTATTAAAAAATTCTCTTTTAAAAATTATTGAATTTAATAAATCAAATAAAAAATTCATAAAAATTTTAAATAAAAATAATATAATTAATTCATCAATGAAATATTATATTAAATATATAACGTGGTTCATCAGTTAGCCGCGCATATCAGTTGCCCGCGCATTTCTCCGCATGTCTACCCCATCAATATTGAATCTCAAAAACATAACAAAAAAATTCATTTAAAATTCATCTAATATAGATTCTTCAGAAGTTTTTATATTTTTATTACAGATTCGCGTATTATAATCTGTTTCATTGTAAATGTTATATCGTTATAAAATTGTTGTAATTCTTTTTGAAGAACCACCATTTTCCGCTTCATCAGTCATAGATTATTTCCTCTTCTTCTTTTCTGTCAAAAGAATTTTGGATTCTTCAATAGATAATATTCCTTCATGTTGTATATATGATTTTTTAATCTTCCGACGCTTTATAAATACCATATTTGCATTTTGAAGAATACGTATTTGATCATTTAAAAGAATAATAAAATATGCCATTATTTGTATATCTTTCGTTATTTGATTTATAATATTTAAAATTGATATTGGAGAATTATTTTGATAGGCAGAAATCTGATTTTTAATAAAATTGGATTATGAAATGATTTGTTATGAATTAGAGGGGGTTTATGATTCTTATTTGTGGGCGGTGGATGGACGGCTTTCTGATGATATAAACGTTCTAAGACGAATATCCAATTTTGAAATTATAAAATTTGAATTCCAAAATATAATTCTAATAACGCTGAATTTAAATCTGATATTTTTATTCGTGAATATTTTATTATGAACGATAAAAAAAGCGATAAAAAATTCAGATTTAATAATATGAATGATAATATTTTTAATAAAAATATTGATTTGATCATTATATACGTGTTTTAAAGGCGAATATAATATAATATTTAATAATTGAAATAAATATGATGAATTCGAAAATATATTAATGATGATAATTTTATTTTATTTATAAAAATTGTTGAATTCGGCTGATAAATGATTTTTATAATCATCAATAATCAAAATCTGATATATATCTTTTATACGATTTTTAATATATTTATTAAAATATTAAATCCATTTTAAATCAGTCTTATTATTGATTCATTCATTAAAAATAGATTTGATTATTCAGTTATTTGAAAAATTGGATTCTGTAATCCAATTTATAAAATAATAGACGTTTTAAATGATTATAAAAGAAGGGATATATTAGTCTTCTATATTAATATATTCAATGATTATAATCCATTTTTAATTATTAGATTGAATAGATTTGATTTTATTATATTTTTCAGTGTATATAATAATTATTGACGCGATAATCATATTTATCATAAAATTAATCTCATCAAAATTATAAAAATCTGTTTTTTGAATTCCATATTCAATTATTATATGATTTAATCATGTGAATTATTCGAAAATAAATTTTGGATTTTTACAGAATATTCTTTAATGATCATAAAAATGACTGAATCGGGTTTTTAAGATAGATTGTGAATCTATAAACCGTTTCGCCCATTATTTGCCAATATGGTCGCCATTTCGTGTCTTTAATAAGAAATTGGCCATATCTTCAATATCAGAAAGATGCACTGAAAATCTTTTGATATCTTGACTGATAATATACTGAATAAACGTTTCTTTTTCAATTTGAATTAATTTATGAAATTAGAATCGAATTATCACACGTTAAGGTCGGTTGTTCATTCGATCGCGTAATATGCTTTCTGGAATGTTGTAAATCTTTGTAACTGCACGTCTATTCAATTTTTGACCAGAAGATTTGGTAGTCTGAATTGCATTGATAATAAGAATAATATTCTTTTCTTTGGAAAGAATTGGCATTGTGGTTAGAAAGTTATGACGCGATAAAAGTTTAAATGGTTTTTGTTTCCGAAAAATGCGCGGGCAACTGATATGCGCGGCTAACTGATGAACCACGTTAATATATTTTTACGAATTTCAAAATATAATAATCATTATTATAATTAAATAATTAATAAATTAATCAGAATTTTTTAATAAATAAAAATATAATATTAAAAATAAAAAAATTAAATTAAAAAATATTAATATTTATATAATTACGAATATATTATAAATTATATATATATTAAAAAAAAAATCTTATATAAAATATCATCATAAATAATCAATAAAAATTATATCAAAAAAAAAAAATCGAAAAGATAAATTATATATTTAATGATTCTTTAGATAATTCAGATTTAGATTTGGAAATATGAATATGAAATATATGAAATTCATATACTGATCGTATACGGAGCGTATATACAGCGTGAGTCACGCGATGGTGTGATTCATAACACCGTGGTAGACCCTATAATAAAAATAAAAAATTATTAAATAATGAATAATGAATAAATAATTCAAAATAAAAATTCATCAGAATAAATAAAAATAATAAAATAATAAAATATATTAAATCAGATTCAAAAAATTATGAAAATGATAAAAAATCATATAAATAAAAATGAAATTTTTTTTTTAAATAAAATCGTTCATGATATATAATACATATTTTATAATATTATTTAAATTAAAATTTTTATATCAAATAAAACGTATTAATTAATTTTATAAAATCAATTTCATTCGATCTAATTATTTATTATTATTATTGAGATAATCTAATTCGAACGTATGGTGATGAGAATTGATTTGGTGGGCCCCCCGCGGGATCGGGCGCGCCTAGGTGGAGACTCCTATGTAGCCGTTTTCACGTGATCGTGCACCAAACTAGATCGTGCACCACCATCGCATATAGAATTCTATTTTTTTTTAAAATTTAATTATTTCATTAATATGATTTTAATTAAATTCGTAATTAAAGATTTGAAATCGTAAAAAATATTTATAATTTGATAAATCATTTAAAAATATGATATTAATCATAATATATTATTATATTATTAAAAAGATAAAATTGAATTAAAAATTAATGAAATCGAAATTCGAAATTTATTAAATAATAAATAATAAAAATTTTTTATTAAAAAAATAAATAAATTTATGATATATAATACATTTTTAATAATTATAATAATAAAATTATTTATTTTTAATATTATTAATTTTTGATTTAATATAAATTAGATTAATCGTTAAATTAAAATTCATTAAAATAAATTAAAATTTTTATATTTCAAAAATTACGATATTAATTGAAATAAAATAAATAATTAAAAAGAATTATTTAAATATTTTAATATTATAATAATTTATTTATTTTTTTATAGAATTTTTAATTAATAATGATAAATTTATTAAAAATTAAATGAATATAATATCAATTTATATAATTAATATAATATTAATAAATTTTTTTTTTTTAGAATTGTATTAAAAAAATAAAATATATTATATTTTTTTTTATATTATAATAAGATTATATTTAAAATATAATTCAGATAAATAATTATACGTAAATTTTAATTATTATAATTATTTATATAAATGATATATATATTCTTTTAATTATCATTTATAAAAAAATCAAAATTTTTTTATAATTTGATTAATAAATTTTGAATTTAATAAATATAAAATTTTTTATAGAAATATTGAATCTGATTTTTTAAATAAAAATTTTACGTTTAATTAATTTATAAATATTTTTGATTAATATATATGATTGAAGATTAAATATGATAAATATTAAAAATTATTCTAAATAAATGATTATAATAATCATTTTAATTTTTATTTTTTTTTTTTGATATATAAAAAATAAAATTCTAATAATCATATTTTCATTTCATTTGATATATAAATTTTAATTTTTAAATATATTTTTATTCAGATTTTTTATGATATATTATTTATAATAATTTGAATATTGAATTTATATAATAGAAAATAATTTTAATAATTTATAAAAGAATTTTTTAAATTTTTTTGATTTATTTTTTAATTAATTTTTATTAAATATAATATTATGAATGATTGAATTTGAATAAATTTGATATTTTTTATATTAGAAATGATATTTAAATAATTTAAATCAATGAATAAATTATTTAATAATGATTTAAAAATTTTAAAGATTTTATTAAAATTTATTTTTTTTCAATGAAAAAAAAATAATGTATTTAATACGCGAATAAAAAATTATATTAAATAGAAAATTATTCCGTAATTTTAAATGAATAATTATTGAAAAAAAGATATTTGAATATCGTCTGATTTTATTGAAGAAAAAATTAAAGATTCAATTAAAAAAAATATTTTAAAATAAATTTTTATTTAAATAAATACGTATTAAAAAAGAATTTTAGATTTTATTCATTTTTTCATTTAAAATATAAAAAATTTTCGAATTTCAATAATAAAAAGAAATTAATATAAAATTAAAATAATAATTAAATAAAAATTAATAATAGATTGGATTTTAAATAAAAAATGTAAATAATGAGAATTTTAAAAAAAAAAAAAATGAAAAAAAAAAAAAAACGATAAAAAAAATTTGAAAAAAAAAAAAACAAAAAAAAATTAAAAAAAGATCAGAAAAATCTAATAAAAAATTTGAAAAAAAAATAAAATCGGATTTAAATTAAATAATCAAAAATCAAAAAATAAAAAAAAAATAATTTCAAAAATTGAAAATTATTATTAAAATTAAAATAATTATTAATAAAAAAAAATAATTGAAATTGTTATAATATATTCAAATTATATAATCAAATTAATTAAATATTTTAAATAGAATAAATAATAATCAGATTTTTTTTATATAAATCTCAAAAATAATATATTTAAATTTGAAATTGAAAATTTTTATATTGGTGGAATAATTAATTATTGAAATTATCGAGCCGATCGAAGGTTGGTGGTGCACGATCTAGTTTGGTGCACGATCACGTGAAAACGGCTACAGAAGCCCCCGTATCACCAATGTGTTAACGCTAATATCCAATGTCAGTTCATCTGTATTCCCTCAACCTCAATGAAATGTCTATCCTTTGAAATGACAATCACTTGCGTGCCATCCCGATGTTTGTCTATCAAGCTTACCCATTACTAAAGCGCCATCTACAATAAGATAAGGTCTATCTGAACGCCAATGCGATCGCACTCGTGCCAGCAATATGCTTCTTCATGTATTGAGCTTTGCCAATGTGGCTGTTTTATGCAAAAATCCCGCTGCTCGAGATCCGATTTCTAATATCAATCGCTTGCAAATGCCATCCAGTTATCTCATTATGGTAGACTGATCCCAAATGCAAATGTCAATGCCAGCGCTCCACATACCCACAAGTTTCCTTTGGAAAGCGAAGCTTCTGAAATAATAGCCTCTTGCGAATTGTTGGAAGGAGTCAATTGCCCTGCCGAAGGACTTGGAGACGACTCTGTTGTTCCTGCTCCACTCGCCATCATACTCAAAGCTTCCGTCGTCGAACCATCTAAAACCAAGCCGCTGGACGCAAGACTGACACTTTCCCCATTGATTACTGTTCCTGATCCGCCAAGGGTAAGTGTTATCGAGCCATCCACAATTATCCCACTACTGATAGCTGGATCTTGGACTGCCGTGAATGTGTGTCCACTGGCCGTGAATACAGCTATCTCGTCTACCAAGTTACTCGTTGCAAATTGGACGGTTTTGCTGCCATCAATGACTACACCAGCAGAGCCGAGACTGACCGTCTGCCCATCGACAACGATGCCCTGACTACCAAGCTGGAGCGTGACAGAACCGTCGACTACAGCCGCGTCACTGGGATTAGGAAGTTCCATCACAGTGTGAGTATGTCCGTCTGCTGTGTAGACTGCTTCCGAAACAGGAGTCCCAACTATTGGCACTGTCGTGCTTCCGTCTAGCACAATACCTGTAGAACCAAGACTCATGCTCTGTCCGTCAATCATAGTGCCAGCCTCTCCCAGCTTCAGCGTAACAGAATTGACAACAATAGCTTCACCGGTTTGTGTAGGAAGTTCGATTGCGGTACGGGTATGGCCACCGACGGTGAAGATAGCGCCGAACAATCCGCCTCGAGCACGTGTTTCGAAACTTGCTGTACTGGATCCATCAATGACTATGCCATTGGAACCAAGACTGATGGAATGCTCGCCGATTGTCGCCGCAGGACCGCCCACAAAGAGAGCAGAGGAGCCATCAATACCAGGAATCACAGCTACTCCATTACTTCCGGAGGGTTTGAAAGCGGCAATCGACTTGCCTCCAGGAAGTGTGGCCAAAGCTTCTGCATTTGGAAAAACATTTGTGGGGTCAGGAGCAACCAGAGCCCCCAAATTTAGAATATTGCTGGTGCTAAAACCTGCTCCCGATGCATCTACATACCCATCATCGCCACTCTCAGAAGGATGAGTTCCAGAGCGGCCTGGATTTGGAGAACCTTGACTTTGCCCAGCCGGATGACGGCCTTGATCGCTTGGATCTGAGGCTCCAGAGCCTGTGTCAAACCCATCTTGAGTCCCCCACTTCGCACCGCCTTCGCCGCTGTGAACCATAGAGGCAATTACGTGACCCAAGATTTCCCCAGGTCCTGACAAATCACCACCGCTGTGCATAATAGTGGCAATTTCTCCACCTCCTTCGCCGCCAGTGCCTGGGCTTGGCTGCGAAACAGCAGGGTTGTGAGGATATGAAATTGTTCCAAGACCCAGATTAGGTCCTGAACCCCCAGATATGGACTTCGGATCAGAGCCCTGCCCCACAGAGCTAATGCCGTGGGATCCAGGGCCTAGCCTGCCAGTAGGTCTCAGCCTGGGATCAGGACTCTGGTCTGGATCCGAGTTTGGATCAGGACGAACACCAGTACCTGACACTTGACTTACACTAGGATTCGGCTGTTCAGGTTCAGGATTTGGACTAGAGTGGGAATCCAAGCCAGGCCTCGGGCCAGGGCCAGAGTGATGTGAATTTGGATTCGGACTCGGATCGGAGTCAGTATGTGCACTGGAGCGAGGATCTGGGCTGGGAGTTGAGCCAGGGTCAGAATGAGAACCAGGTTGCGGATCTGGTGAAGGATTAGGATAAGAGCTTAGATGAGGCGAAGATTTAGTGGATGATGGTGCTGGCGGCCGTATGCCAGAAGCGGGCCGAGGAACTTCTGACGGAGTAGCACTCGAGAACATCGTGGAAGATACAGGCGTGGCAGCTGCTTGAAAAGGTTGAAGGAGGTACGGCGGGTCATAGAGGCCTCTGATGTCCAGAGAACAAGAACTCCACGCAGGATCGATGCTCCTGAGGATGTTGGATGGTATCACAAGGATTGGGTTGTATTCGATTGTTGTGTTGTATTCGACAGTTGTAGGACAAGACGGTATCACCGGACTTGGAGTTGTTACTTGAATTACAGGATGATAACCTCCTGGCAGAGAATCCACGGAAACGGTAGCGTAGTATTGATTCGCGATAGAATTTGAGTAATATGCGCAGCGAGGTTGGCGTTCGTAGATACTGTTGGGAATAGGAGTATGGTAGAGGTCTGTAAAGTTATATACCGCGCTATTAGGTGCTGTATAAATGAATGGCCCATTGTATGTTTGCCAGATGCTCGATAAATCACTCGAATTAGCAATTGGAATAATTGTGCTGTAATGGGTACGGCCGATGCCACTGCATGAGTCTGATGCGTAAAGAGTCTCAAAAGAAATGTAGACAGTTGGCGAAGTCAAAGTTGTGTGGAATGCCGTAGCTATAGTCGGTCCAGTGTGGTTCCCAGATGTATCGAGTGCGGTTGCGGGGGGCCAATATATCAATTGTACCGATCCTCCCGTCATGGCACATTGCTCACATCCCAAGCTACACCCCGGAGCCAGCTGAGAAGTAGTTGGCCAATATCCAGTTCCGTAGCTGTACTGACCATTTCCCAGAGTATAGGTCGGAGTGATCGACCCAGCGCCAGCAAAAGCACCGTACACGCTATTCTCGCTACTATGAGCATAAAGCCATTCGTACGTGTAGAATGAGCGGAGTGATGAACAGAAACTCGAGTCAACAGATGCTTGAGTGCAGGATGGTGCTGGAGACGCCGCGACAGAAGACCATGCAGCCAAGGAATCATACCAGTCATAGTATTCAACCCAAGAGCAGGCTGGAACCGGATCTGCAGGGATTGTCGCGCACGAATTCCAGCTTATTGGCTTATCCGGTATGGCTCGTATTTCTGCTTCTTTATGAGCCGTCCACGCCGATTGACATTCAGGTACGACAGAGGGTAGCTGGCAAGCAGGGACAGGAAATGATGAGTTGGCCACTCCTGCAGACATATACAATTCTGTGGTTATCGTTTCAAGGTCCGGCGAATTTGATGGTCCGTAAGTGATTGTATTTGTTGACGCCGAGGCTGAGTTTGTCCATGGGAAGCCGTCGTTTAATTCCGTAGTGGTTGTATACGATGTCACCGTGACCGTCGTATCAAAAAATCCACTGGGATTAGAATTCACATTAATGGTTGTGACGTATGTAGTTTCGACTGTGTTTGTTATGTTCGTCGCAGAGGCAGCGAGCGACTCGTTCATGTTCCAATACGACGTCCATTGATCCCAGCAATCTCCATCATACGTAGTGTTCGCTCCCAAAACATGTGACGTGCTGTTAGTCGCTCCGTTGGTTGCCTCGTTAGAAGTATATGAAGATATAGAGACGTCTATCGAAAGGGTACTAGGCGAGACGCTCCAACTGTTTTTTAACGCTGGAACTGTAAACGAAGGGATCGTTGTATTCGTACTCCCGCTTCCTTGCACTGCTAGAGGTGCAGATATTGTAGTTCTTTCACTATCCGTTCTGTAAATCTCAGAAGGAGGTGACAATGGAGATTTCCTCTTGCCAGGCCCCGACGCAATATAGTCACCAACTCCAATCGAGCTCATAGTAGAAGTTTGCGAAACTGAGGATGAACTTGAGAGTTCGCTGGAATTGGTTTTAGGGTCACCAGATACTTCCAACGTCAGACTGTCAAAAATTTGTATACAGAAGTAGAAAGCTTGCTGGACACTCACAGCCTGCAGGGATGTAAACCAGGAAGAAGCTTGTGCGTAGAAGAAAGTTCATTGGAGCGACAAATTCCCTATAGGCGTCGAGGAAAACGAGTGATGGCACACGAGAAATATAATGTGTTAACTAAAAAGCATTGGACGTAAAGTAAAGTGACGACGTAGAACAACTTAGATGTTTTCCATTACCATATTTGAGATTTTGGAGAGCTCTGGATCTTGATAGACTTCTTACCGGAAATTTGACCAACCTATTTTCAGCAGACTTATTGCAATACCTTGATTCCGATACTGGAGAAATGCTCAGCCTTACCTGTGCTACATGCGCTTGGATCAACCGGTGAGATCAGGCATCCAATATCGTATACCACTCGAGAGTGATTAAGATCCAAAAAGGACCAATAGAATCGCTTTGCAGCTCCTGCTCGTATATCAATTGCCTGGTGTTGGGGTATCGCCGTAACAGCTCGCCTGCACTAATAATTCGGATAAGCATAGGGAGATTACGGACGCTGCCATCACCTGGCGACACGCATCATACACCTTTAGACGCAGAGGATTCGGTCAGTGGAACTCTAAAGAGGCGGCACCAGCCCCTGAACTAAGATATGTCAGTCCATAGCCTTGTTCAGTCCGCCATCCGTGAGACAAAAAGACATGCGGCTCTACTTGAGACATGAATTTCTCAAATATACTATAGTAGAGACATGCAGAAGATTGGCACATGTTTCCAAAAAGCTGCAGTAGCCATGAGTACATAGCAGGAGTGTGGCTCATCACTCTTATTTTTGGAAGCTTGAAGCTGAATCTTTACCGGATGAAAGCATTTGATTGCCTTGTAGGAAATGAAAGGCAGACTCGAAGGTTGTGCTAAATCTTTGGGTAGAAGATGCTTCCAGCATAACCTATCACCAGGATACTATCCAGCTAAAATTTGGAATCAGGAGTTGGCAATCTGGAAAGTCCGCACAGGTGAAGGAGCGTGTTGGAAGCCTGCAGAAAAGAGCTTGGACCATCTCAGACTTATGTAATCTCGGTGATACGCAGAAATCTCCCGTCCGAGCTGTTCTGTGTTGAATTTTGACTGTGCTCAAGCCTCATGCTCTGGACCAGGCATAGTTACTCTTTCGCTCTGAAAAAGATAGAAATACATTCCGATGCGAGAACAAGAATGGAAAGCGGGAATCTTAGTCTTAAATGCGCCTTTCATTCAAACTGCTAACATAGATATCTAATACCAGTCATCCAGAGTGTATTCTCCCAGCCTCATTCTATCCTATTGTGACTCGAAATGGGTCATTGTGAACATCACTCTAAGTCATCTTCAAAACCGCTCGGAAACGCACTTTGTTCGCCAGCATGTCTTCAAATGCCTTCTGCGCGTCATTAAATGGATACGCTTCCACCATACACTTGACATGCATGTGATCAGCAAAGTCAATCGCATCTTCACAGTCGTTTTGGTTTCCTGACGGCCAGCCATGAACAGATCTGCCGCGGCTGATCAAGCCCAGAGTTGAAACAGGAATGTCGCCCATCGCTTGAGTGTACCATTAGCTAATCTCTTGATAATGCTGAGAAAGAGCGGGCAGATCTGGGAATTACGTACGTGCTAGTACAAGAAGCTTTCCCCTAGCACCGAGACCGTCCAGAAGTCCATTAAGAGCATCCGGACTTGGCGCCGTGGCAACAATTAGACTCGCGCCTCCCAACTTCTGCAACGCAGCAGCAGGCTCCCCTTTGCTGGCATCGATGTAGTCATTAGCACCGAGCTGCGTCGCGAAGTCGCGCTTACTGCCCCCGCTCGACAGGGCTACCGTGCGATAACCCATCTTCCGACTATATTGAACTGCCAGGTGACCGAGACCACCAAGACCTTGTACCGCGACTATTTCCCCCTGAGGGATGCCCATTTGCTTTATGCCATTGTATACTGTGACGCCGGCGCACAGGAGGGGAGCAACGTCAACGGGGTCGATATCAGTGGGGACACGGACGGCCGCTTCACTATGAAGTGTGCAAAACTCGGCGTCTGTCGATAAGCAATTAGCGTCTTGACCGGTAGATGCTACTGGATGAGCCGGGAGAAACTTACATCCGCCATCTCTCGAGACACCGTTTACCTCAGCGTTATCACACATCTGATTAAGCCCCTTGATGCAGTTGCGACAAATTCCGTCATGAGCGCCATGCCAAGAGCCGCCTACGCGATCGCCCACCTTCCATTTCTTTTCGGTGGATGGGATCGCGGCAACTTCTCCAACGATTTCGTGACCTGGGATCCGTGGTAGACTGCCAAATCCACCTCCATACACATACGCGTCTGAGTGGCAAACACCACAGGCGAGGACCTTGACGAGGATGTGGCCCTCCTGTGGGGCCTCCAGTGGTATGTCGCGAAAGACAAATGGGCCATTTGCCTTCTCAACAACTGCGGCTTTGTAGGTTTTGGGGAGATGGGAAACAGACATTTTGGTGTGGTAGTTTAAACAATTTGCTCGTATGTAGAAGATGTGAAAAGACGAATGTGTCTTGGTAGTGAAGTGAGACTGCGAAACGACTTGATATTGGGTGTTTGAATAGATCAAAACCAACGAGAAGATTCTAACTTACTTATATGTGTACATTGATATCGATGTTAGTTAAGAATGACGGCCTTATCCAAACGCCGCTACCACCGGCAATAATTAGTCTATGAACTTATTTGACGGAGCTGTACAACGAGAGAAATTTTATTCCGATGAAGTGGAACTAAAACCATTCTAGCAAGGATGTGCATTTTGTCATCGATGTGGCTATTTGACCTCAGCATTGACCGATCACGAATGACTATACACCAGTCCAAGTTAAAGTCATCGTAGGCGAATGAGACTTTTGCATCGTTTGAAGCCACCAATTCGTGATATATGTGGTTTTGATTATGCCGGATTTGATATTGTAAGAAATGATTAGATGGCGACAGGGATTACTTTCCATTCTTTCGTCATCAAACTCCTGCCCCTCGTGTAGATCCATCTGCTTAGTGGTTCCACTGACTTGCGGCCGTAGGCGGCAGAATAGCTCCGTAGTTCAACTCTGAGCCTCGATTTGTGGGCGGGCGTCCACTGAGGATGCCTGCCTCCGACCTTAGAAAGAAAATTCTCCTTCTTGTCTTTATTCACGGGTTCAAAGGTGGAGATCATACCTTTGAAGACTTGCCCGAGCGACTGCGTGCCTTGCTGACCCATGCGCTGTCCGACATCACCGTCCTTGCTATCAAATATCCGCAATATGAGACCAAGGGAGAGCTTCAGAATTGCGTTTCGCAGTTCAAGGAATGGCTCCAGAACAAAGTAATCGACCTCGAAGTTGCCAATGGCACACCATCTCCTACTATCGATCCGTCTGTTCGGACCGTGCTTGTCGGACACTCAATGGGGGGCATCGTCGCAGCAGAAACCCTCTTCTCTATTGCCAATGACCAACCTGTATCGCCATCCTCTGCTACCAACGATACATTTGCAGCCACAGCATCAAATGTGAATACTTCAGCATTTTCCTCGAATCCCAGCACCCCCGGACCACCTCCAAACGGTACAAACGCAACAACCACCGCCTCTCCCTCGACTCCTAAACCAAGCCCTCTTCCAACCTTTATGTTCCCTTCTATTATCGGTATACTTGCCTTCGATACCCCGTATCTGGGCGTTTCCCCTGGTGTCATCGCACATGGTGCTGAAGGTCACTGGAATACGCTATCTTCTGCATACAACGCATACAATAGCGCATCAAACTTTTTTGGCTTCAAGTCCGGCTCATCTTCTGGCGCAAGCACGCCAACCGCCGCCCAGACAAACGCAAGCTCCTCTCTTCTCAACAAAGCGCTCCCGTCATCTATGGGCGGTTCTGGAGCAAATGATACCGTGAAAGAAGCTGCGGCTGGCGCTGCTGTGACAGACAAGAATGCCGATGCTGCCTCTACACCCCTTTGGCACAAGTGGGGCCGCTATGCCATGTTTGCTGGCGCTGCTGGCGCAGTCGCGGCGGGTGGTGCCGCCGCTGCATACTGGAAGCGGAATGAGCTCAACCAAGGCGTCGGCTGGGCCGTCTCCCATCTCGATTTTGTCGGATGTCTCACGCGTGGAGAAGACTTACAAGCACGTGTGAGGCGATTGTGCGAGATTAGCAAGTCCCCCGGCAGCGATCCAGAGAAAGAAGGGAATGAGGGAAAGATTGGATGGGCGAATTTATACACAAGTCTGGGAAAGGCAGTGGAGGGACAAAAGACGGATGGTACATCGGATGGGAGGAATGTGAAGATTGCAAAAGCTGTGGTAGGAAGTGGGCGGACGTTCGTGGTCGTGCCAAAGGAAAAGAGCGTGGCGAGGCGATTCTGGATCAAATGCACAAATGACAAGGCATTGGACGAGATTGGAGCACATGTCGGTATGTTCAGTGGAGAACAGTATCCGGGGTATTTTGGTATGGCTGAGCGAGCAAAGAAGATCGTGGAGGGTTGGTGTGTTGGGGCTTGGTTCAAGAATGCAGATGTCGAGATGGGAAATACATCGACAAGGGAGACCACTCCCGCAAGAGAGAGCACTCCGACGGCATCGGGATTCGACAAGAAGCAAAGCTTGAAAACACCGTTGAAACGAATGGGTACCGATGCTTCGATCAGTTCGGAAACTAGAACTGAAGGGAAGACTTCTAAGAGCCCGGCGTTCAGGAGGACTACAAGCGAGGTTAGAACCTCGCAATGAAACAATGAAACCATGATGAAAAGCGTATGATGACTAGCTAAGATACCATTCAATAGATTTTCGGTACAGACCTGACAGTTTTCAAAGACCTCTGATCAATTGTGCTAACTAAGCGGATTTTACAGAAAATGCCATGCAACCATCCAAGTCAAGCAAGCTTTCCTTGAGTCCTTAGTGACGTATCTTCATGAGGTCTCCCACACGTAACGGTATATGATGGTGTACTTGGAGGAGAAAATGCCGTTGTACGGAAATGGTGAAGTTCGCTCATCCTACTGGGCACTAAATTTATAGGAACCTCGATGGTAGCCTGGCTAATAGAAACATGGGACTACGCGTAAAGTTCTAGCGGATTACGAATATAATAAAGCCTATCACCAGGGCTTGGGATGAGAAATGTTGCCAATCGCCGAGGACATAACTCGCGAAACACTTGTCAGGGAGACCTTCAATCATGGGAGGTCACAATCCTTAGGATCATCTCTCAGCCAAGGGCCTCACATGTTTGATGGCTTAGAAGTGTGTTGAGGGTTCCTCGAATATGCGAATGGCTAATCTTCAATTTTTGCTCCCCAAGACATTTATTTAGATCACTTCAGCGATCTACCAAGATAAGGTTTGACAGCCTTACCAGCCAACAGCTCTGCCAAATACTCCTTGAAAGTAATAGGCTTAAAGTCGGGATATAATTCTGTTGCATCCAAGTAACCCAAGTACTTGGCCATCTCTACACTATTATCCCCACGAACAAATTTGCTGTATATGTATTGCATGCCGAATGATCTCATAAGGGCAGAAAGGCTGGTTGGATCTTTCTCAAGCTCTTTGAATGCTGCTTCAACACCAGCAGGAACCTCTTCGCCGGAATCCTGACAGTCTTTAGTCAAAACCCAACACATCTTACTATGCAGAGGTTAAGAAGGCATAGAGTACTCACAAACTTCCTGTCAACCTTTTCGCCACTCATTTCTTCAATCATGGCAAAAATCTCATTCTGGGTCAACTCATCACTATAAGTAATGACGAACTTGTTCAACGTTCTCTCATCCTTAATGATACGCGCCACATAGCGGCCGACATCGCGAAGATCTGTGAGCAGAACGGGTTTATTGCCATCGCTGTAAATAGTATCATGGGGGATGAGTGAAACATAGTCTACGCGACCGGATGGTAGCTTTGGGAACGAGATCTGATGCCAATACCCTACATCGATGATGGTGTACGGCACTCGTTCCTTCCAAATTTCTTGGTATACAAGTTGTTTCTAGTGTAGACTCATCAGAAGAGTGGATGGGATTAGGAAGAGTAAAAATACCTCATCTCGAAGTCGCATCACGCCTCCAGGGGGACAAACGGTCATGAATGCGCAGGGCACGAAGCGCTTGACCCCGGCCTTTTTGGCGGCTGTGACCATGGATAGCTGCACACGCGAGGAACGGGCGTCGATCGTGCTGATGAGTGTATCGATGTCCTTCATCAATGGCACCAATGCTTCGGAGCCATCAGCTGGGTCACCGACGCGGATCTCAAGTCCTTGGTTCCTGAATTGCGTGATCGCAGGCTTCTCCAAGGAGGCTTTGCGAACGAGAAGTTTGATGTCCTTGGAGAAGAGTCAGTGGAAAATCCAAATTGAGGTCTGAGAGTGAAAAGGAGGGTCTCTTTACAAAGCCACCATCCTCGATCAGTCCATCTAGAACTGATTTGCCCGTCTCGCCTGTGGCGCCAAGCAGTAGCACTGACTGTTTGTTTGCCATGGTCAAATCCGCGTACACTTGTTGTTTGGTTGAAAGAATTTGGTATGATAGTGAAAATGATCAAACTTGGGACAAGCCTTTATTTATACCCACGGCAACGACGCATGCGTGCAAACACAATGTTACACCGCCCACCCGTGTCCAATGAATATTATATAATTAACGTATCTTTCCGGATCCAGCTTTTGACCGCTCTCTACCGTCTAGCTCGTAGACTCGAGCAGTTTAATTGGGTCGGTATCTCCTTGTCGAAGGATGAGATCGACAGCGCTATCCACCGGGGACGAGTTGACGGTGTAACAGTCTTTCTTTTTCTTGCTATTCTGTGCCTCACCCATAGCTAAACTTGGGAAGTTGAGCTATGATAAGTGTGCCACGGACGAATTCAAGCGGAGTCACCCTCGGGAAGTATCAGGACGTTTTGAGAATCTTCATCACGCCAGAAATCGATTCAAGACCCCAGTTTCCACGTGTCCGCGCGCTATGTTGTGAAATCCGTAGCAGGTAGGATTGATCAATCAAGGTTTAGAGCAGACATCCTGATAGAATAAGCGGGACAGCCAAAGTTCCGTTCCGGTCCCAACCCCACCAAATTTACTTGTAGACCGTGCTCTCTGTGTGAGTAATTCCGAGCCGAAAATGATACACGGGCCATCACCACCAAATTATCAGTCTCTGAAGCTACGATTCGCGATAAACGGTTTTCCAAAGCTTGATAGAGCCGATAGTCAATAGCCAAACAAGTTAATGTTAATTTAGCAGCAACGAAAAAAAAAAAAAAAACAAATTCTAATGAGATGAAAGCGAATTGCGGATTCAAGAGGTGCTAATTTGGTGGTGATGATGGCCCATATCAATTTTGGCTCGGAATTACTCACACAGAAAGCCGTGGCTCTTGTCTAACTGCTACTCTAATGATCTATTGAATTGACGTCTTGGGCCTATTCACTATTGAAATCAAGACTCTAAATTTATCGTTTGGCCATTTATCTCTTAAAATTTGGGGAAGTGATCTTAGAACTACCTTATTTACTAGTGGAGTTTTGGCCGTCCTACTTATTCTGTCAGGATGCTGAGGGGCGGAGATGTGGGGATGTTTCGTGTGAACCCCGACAATTACATCTGCTTAGCCTGAAAGCCATCCTATTTCCTTTTGAAGAAAGCGTGACTTGTGATAGTAATTACATGTCGACATTGTCATGGGCTATGCCGGAACTCTGGGCCAAAGAATAATAGTCTATACAATCGTACCACCGGCGAAAATCACAAAACTCGGAAATGAGGACAAGATGTGAAATCGCCAGCCGACCGAACGCCGGAATTCGTGGAGACGGACAAAGCACGGGAATGAGACGCTCCGGATTTCATGGGTGAATGGCAATCGAATGTACGCAGCGTCGAATTTTGGTGCTTCGTGGCGGAACATCCTTTATTCTCAAGATTCATCACAAACAATGGAGGGATGGACCTAAGTCACAATCATTATGCAGGATGATAATATAGAACAGCATATGGATCTGTACCGCTCAAATAGGGATTGACCTCGCTGAGTAAGGTAGTAAACAGCTTGAATACCATTTGAGAGCTTTTCGACTGCAATGACTAAAACCAGGTATGAAATGACAGCAAATTAGCACCAAACCGCTTCAAGAACTCTATGACTTGGATCAGAACAATCTGTAACTATTCTTGTCCTCCTTCGCTCTCATCTTATTTAGCTTTGTGATTAAATTTGTATTAACGTGTATGCAACCCTTAATCAGCCCGCTCAACCCTCCCAGAGAACATTATTCGTCGGCCACCACGCATCCAAATCACGACACATGACTTAGGCAACGCCTTTGTACTAGCGGGTCAGGCAATTCAGAGACTTGGATGGGTCTTAGACATATTTGAGCAGACGTTTTGAACGGAAGCAGGACTGGATCAGTATCTTAAGGAAACTATACTCTTGCTGTCGTGGCGTTGATAATTGAACTAGGCGGAGGCTTGTATGAGATCGGAGCGAAACCAGTGGATCCAAACGTCTTTAGCGGAGAATATGTTCTGAAAACGGTCAAAAGTTTGAATAAGTGTCTCTTGATCGAGGTACCTTCGTGCATTTGGTTGCAGCAAAAGAAGCATGGAAAACTTAGAAGGAGCAAAGAAATCAGAATTGGAAGTTCATTCTAGAGCGAAACAAGAGCAAGCAAAACTAGAATAGGAGAAAGTCTATTAATATTAGCTTTGTATTCTCAGGCATTGAAAGGAACATTCGGTTCAGCGAGAATCGTGATTTTGAAGCAATGATCTTTGGACTTAGTGAATTATGCTCAATCATCTACGATCGCACCAGTGTTATCGACAGCTAAAGTTCAACAGCAAGTAGGTGTAGTTGTGTGAATTTTACTCCAGTCTGTTGCTCTGAAGGAAATAGTTTGACATCCTGAACAACGCAAAATGATTGCCTGTAAAGGGATATGTATCGTTGGCCTGCAAGTGTTCGTTCTCCCTGGGTCTTTCGACATCTTTCGAATTCACTAGATGGGTCACATGCTGTATCTGCTGTCTCATTAAGAGTCACAGATAGAGGGTGAGGTACGTTGGTAGAGGTCAACTCCTTTTGAATGCGTCATGCGGGAGGTCGACTTAACCCCACCACTAGAGGTCGACCTACAAAATCCTAAGACCTACTACAAACCATTCCTCCCGCCTTGACATGTCAATTGCCACCATCTTTAATGTTCGTCGCGCTTGATTAGCCTGCTTTCTTTCATTAATACGATATCTCAATGTACATGCGGATAAGAGCACGGCTTCCTAGATCTGCGCAAACCCGTTTAGGTACCCTGCTAGAGCCAATATGACTTCGAGAGAGAATCGGTACAATAAACAAACCTTACAAGAACGGCGGAAAGGCGATGCGGTACGCGGTCGCACTGAATTTTCTGGCCACTTCCTGTTTGTTTTTCTAATCTTGCATTCAATAGGCCCTCAGTGATTTCGCCGACTATGTCCAGAAGCAGCAGTCCCATCGTCGCTTGCCCGGACATGATGACCTTGACTCTGCTTACGGCACCGCAACCAACAGTATATCAGGGACGACAAAGTCTACTATAACAGAAGACCACGCCGAGCTTGATATCATCGATTCGCTTGGTCTTGCGGAAGAGTCCAACCACGTCCGACTAAAACACCTACTTCTCGACCAATCTACCGATGCGGATGAAAGCCAAAGCCTCCTCACCGGCTATCTGAACGGAAGACTAGAAGAGGGCCATGGCGAAACATTGTTTGATCTTGGGCTTGAGGATAATGGCGATGTCATGGGCTTCACCAAAGAAGATTGGGACTTTGCCCTGGCAAGACTACAGCATACGGCACAAGCAATCAGCGCGGACTCTCGTATATTAGCAACATGGGGTGTAGGTGGAGAGGAGGAAATCGAAGGAGAAAAGAAAGGCAAAGACAAAGGTGTCTACGGGAAGTTGATAATTCGGCGACGCCCAGAGAGTGTCGATGATGTAATTGAGACGAGAATTGCTGTGGTAGGAAACGGTGAGTTTGAATCTTGGATTCTATAGGAATTACTACTGATTTTTTCCAATTAGTCGACGCGGGGAAAAGCACTATGCTCGGAGTTCTTGTCAAAGGCGGGCTGGATGATGGGCGTGGTAAAGCCCGAGTCAATCTTTTCCGACATAAACACGAAGTAGAGAGCGGTCGTACAAGCTCTGTCGGTATGGAAATTATGGGTTTCGATAGCCGTGGAGAAATTGTCACTCCTGCCGTCCCCGGTAGGAAACTATCCTGGGAGGAGATCGGCAACCGTTCGGCCAAAGTCATCAGCTTTACAGATTTAGCAGGCCACGAGAAATATTTGAGGACGACCGTGTTTGGGCTGTTGAGTAGTGAACCAAATTACTGTCTCCTGATGGTTGCGGCCAATAATGGACTTGTCGGAATGAGCAAGTAAGTGGCAAAAGGTCCTCAACAAACCTTGAATCGGATGCTTATAAGATTACAGAGAACATCTCGGGATTGCCCTCGCCCTAAATGTGCCAGTCATGGTTGTCATCACCAAAATCGACATTTGCCCGCCTCAGATTCTCCAAGACACCATCAGCACCTTGACCAAGATTTTAAAATCTCCGGGAGCGCGAAAAATCCCTATCTTCATCCAGAATCGCGAAGATTGCGTTGAAACTGCCGTACGTTTCTCTAATTCCTCATTCTTCCACCTCTGGGAAAAAAAAAAAAAAAAAAAATCGCGCTGACCCTGTCTACAGACACAATTCGTCTCCCGCCGCATCTGCCCGGTCTTCCAAGTCTCCAATGTCACCGGGCAGTCCCTCGACCTCGTACGCACCTTCCTCAACATCCTCCCACACCACGGCCACTACGACCCAGACGGCCCCTTCGAATTCCACGTCAACGACACCTTCTCGGTACCCTTCGTCGGCACCGTGGTGTCGGGCGTGGTGAAGAGCGGCGTCATCCACGCCGGCGACACCATCCTCATCGGGCCGGACTCGCTCGGCAACTTCGCCACCACCAGCATCCGCAGCATCGAGCGCAAGCGCATCCAGGTGCCCGCGTGCAGCGCGGGCCAGAGCGCCAGCTTCGCGCTGAAGCGCGTGCGGCGCAAGGATGTGCGCAAGGGCATGGTGGTGCTGCACAAGCTCACGCCGGACATGACGCCGCGCGTGTACCGCGAGTTTGTGGCCGAGGTGCTGATCCTCTCGCATGCGACTACCATCAAGCCGAAATACCAGTCGATGCTGCATGTGGGGCCCGTCAGCCAGACTTGCTCGATCATCGATATCGACCGAGGATACATTCGCACGGGCGACCGAGCGATGGTGGCGTTCCGGTTCGTGCAGCGTCCGGAGTATTTGGCTGTGGGTGATCGGATCCTGTTCCGAGAAGGCAGGACGAAAGGACTGGGGATTGTCAAGAGCGTGGGCTATGATGAGAACAATCCCTTGAATCCAGAGCTGAACAACAAACGCGAAGCCAATGGGAACGCAGACAAGGGGAAGGGAAAGGCGTGAGAGAGTGTGAAGTGTTTATTACTAATGTCCTTGATGCGGCGCTTGGGGTCGGACATATTGTAGGTTACTTGTTACGGTTACGACATCGCTTCTGGCTTTGCATGATGGGCGCACATTTAGAGCGCCACGGAGATCTCTCAAAGGTCTATGATTTGGCTTCGACATTCTTTTGCGGCATCTGAAGGTTCCGCTGAACATTTGAGGCTGGGCTTGCTTTGTTAGGTCTCAACGAGCCCTTGGCCGAAGCTGCGATCCTCTCAATAGGTAACACATGATAGCTTTGCTATAACAAACTATTGCTTACTAAGAAGCTCTTTGCCGACCCTCCTCTCAGTTTCCTGTAAAAGGTCCATCATAGCGGTACGTCGCTCTTGTGTCGCTTGACTTTTGACGACAATTTTGGTGTCATTGATTTTATATTGGGCTTCCTTGGGTTGCGGCTTATCAGCTACAAGCATGCAGTGATACAGAAGTCCAGAAGGCGTTTGAGCGGTCACGACTCTGAGATTCTGTTCTCTGGGAAATAGAATTGCAGCATTGGCTGTCCATCCAATGAGAAGATGGATACATGTAACGACAAGTGGGATGACATACACATAATTTGTTGTGTGACATCTGATAATGTGACAACCTCTAGTATTTGCATTGGGGCGTTCCTGTTGGCTGAATTGGGCGTTACCGCCCTATTGATGGGATTTGATGATGCCATGTCACGAGTGAATTGATTTTAAGGTTTACACTGACGAGATAAAAAGGAAGAAACGGCCGTGTGACTTACAAGCTTGTAACTCTAGATGACGGCTTGAGGGTTTTAAAGTGCTAACTGGGTTTGCGTTTGCGAAACTGCCAACATTTTGGGTCTTTTGCGTCAGAGGCTCTCAAATTCCTGGGATCGACCCGGACCGGCGAAACATCGGGCCGAGAATTCAATCCATAGCTCAGGAGCTTGGACATCCAGCATCGAGAATTTTAACAGGAGCCTTCACTGATACTGATATTGCATATACAACATCTCGTATAATTTTACTAGCTCTACATCTCGAATACCCTCATTAGCACAAGTGCTTTCAAGATGGTTAAGCTTGAAGAAGTCAAAGATGAAGATCTTGATAGGCCTCAGGAAGGTCCCATTGAAGATGACGGCGACTGGGACACTGACGAAGGTATTATGAACAAATCTCCCTAACGTCTGAAGACGATTCTCCCCTAATGCATCGAACCTTCAGACTCTGTGATTTCAGACGACGACCTCAGTCCCTTCGAGGAATCCTTTCTCGAGCGTGTCTATGCCCTCAAAGACGCCGTGCCACCGTCGACCCGCCGCACCGTCGCTACTACCTTCAACACTGCTTACAGTTTTGGCAAAAAGGCGATTACGTTAGGAGGTAAAACCTTGTGGGTAATCAGCTCGAGTGCCCTGCTGTTAGGAGTTCCGTGGGCATTGGCGTTTTCCGAGGAGCAACAGTTGCAAGAGATGGAGCGGGAGGTCAATATGCAAAAGAGTGCCAATGACGTACGTTCATTCCTCGTTCTGTTCCAAAAATGATGACGATGGCTGATTTTCTCATAGCTTCTTACGCAAGGAGCCAACGTTGGTGCGGGACAGGCAATAGGATCGCAACCCGCGAAGCCGGCAATATAAGAACACGTGAATTCTTACATAATCCCTACTCTTCGCTGCGGTTGTTATCATAAGTCCCGTGTTTCTGCTTCTATCACTGTGTTTTGTACAACCAATGTTGAATCTTGTAGTATAGACCTTTTTCTCTCTAGCGACATCATTCGCCATTCGCGGATTAATCAATGACGGGTATGTCAATGAAGCTAAATGACTACATGGCTTTTACCCCAGTGTGACTTTTTGATGGGGCAGTGAAAAGAAAGATGAATATGGTGACAGCAGCCGGTATCGACATACGCCCTGGAAGACGCGCTTTCTTCAAGTAGCTTGCTGTCACACTATGTCTAAAGAGTAGTGGAATCCGGGCATAAGGCCAGATTTCATAATCTACGAGGCCTGTTCATTCAAAGTTCTGCAATCAGACTTGGCTCACAAAATTGATCGCGATTGCACAAGGTCTGTCTTCATTGATCCAATGGAATCATCGCATGCGACTCCAGGCGCAAGTATTCTGGTCTACTTCTAATACTCTGGGCCTTCATCTACACATTCAACGTGCCTGCGTACTGTGTAATTATAAGGTTCATACTTTCCAAACTAAAAATCGTCACTTGTGTATAAAGACGCTAATATTTACACCTCAGAATCGTATAACCATCGGAGAATAGTTGTCATATTTTGGTTCTCAGATAACCTTGATACTTTGATCTTGAATTGCACCTTTCCAGAATGACGGAAGGTCTCAGAATTCGTAGGGTTCAGTATCACTATACTGACGCTGGCTTGACATGAAGCTTGTGTCTGTGCCATGGCATAAATTTTAGGTGGCGGCTGGCACGGCGCAACCTCATTCAGCTCCGTAGTGTAGGCGATGCGAATTTTGCGCCTCTTCCGGAGATCGAGACCGCAGTTGATTATTGACAAGCCGCCTGATACGAATGAGAACATCTCCGAGTTGTCCGCACGTCAACAGCCATCAAGTCGTCGAATTCTGGCCACTTCAAAGTAACCGCGTCTAAACAAGCTTGTACGTCCACTAATGGCACGTATTTTCCATGCTCGTCGCTAAGTTCGATCGGTTCGCCTCAGCAGGAACCGGCCCTGCGCACTAGGTTCCCGTGTCGACAGAAATGTTCGTTGAAGACCATCGCTGTGAACTCGCATCCCAGATATCTTGCGCGAACGTCGTTTGATTAATTTGGTGTAAGACGTATTGCTGTTCACCCACGACCATGAAGCCGAGCCGGCCAAACGGGAAAGGAGAAGCCGGTCCATTTATTGAGGCACTCGTACCGGGGGAAAGGCTGGCAAAGTCAAGATTATGGCCCTTTGCGTTAAGCCAGACGAGGCTATATTCGTTGCCGCTGAACGGCATAAAGCCGACATCAGTGTCTGTGGCTGCTATGTCTTGCGCTTGTGAAGATGAGAAGGCTAAGGTTCTGAATTCATCTATATCCCATGACGATTAGTCATTCGATCGGGATCTTGGCTAATCGTGGAGCCGAGGATTGCAACTTACTAGTGGTAGCATCGAACGCTAGCAACTGCAATTGAGAGGGTAGGATTGAGTCGCCTTTTGGTACTGAATTGAGTGCAAGCATAGCAGTGCCGTTAATGGGTGCCCATCCGACCGAGAAAGGCGGCTCGAAGACCGACGAGCTTGCTGCGTCAGTCAGACTTTGGGTGAGATCCTCAGTCACCGTAATCTCGGTTACATTGGATGCACTAGCGTTTGCTCTGATGGCGCTGATCGTACCATTCGGATTTTCGTAGATTAGACAAATTGCTTCGTCGGTAATGATGCCAACAGACAACGCTCGACCAGTCGCTGAGACCGATATTGGCACCTGATCGGAGGAGACGGGTACCGATGTCAACCATGTATCATTAGCGAAGGTGGTGCCTGCTATTGTGTTGTTGGCACTTATGTAGAAGAGATTAATATAGCCGTTATTGCCGTCATTGAGATCTTCGCGTAAGCCGATGGTCATTGGAGTATTTTCACGCGCGTTGGTTGCTATCACATTATCCACCGTGCTCGTCCAAGATCCCGTTGGGGGGTCGAAGACTGCTTGCCGGATGTTGCTGTTGATGTCTTGGAAAAAGACATGCCTTGTTCCATCATTGTCGGGCGCAATCCAAGCACCCATTGAGCTATCATTAGCAATGCCATGGACAAGCGGCGGTGGAGAAAATCTAGAGACTTTCTGTAAGACTTGAATACCTCGTAGCGATTTGGGACACAAACGTCACTGGATCCTTGGGCGGCTTCTTGGGCGGCTTCTTGTGTAAACCGACTCCAAGCCCGGTGCCAAGTGCGATGGCCATGACGACGAGCGTGACAAGCGCGATAAAGATCAATCTTTT
The DNA here is from genome assembly GCA_021030915.1 of Astrothelium macrocarpum. Lineage (NCBI taxonomy): Eukaryota > Fungi > Ascomycota > Dothideomycetes > Trypetheliales > Trypetheliaceae > Astrothelium > Astrothelium macrocarpum. The sequence goes on from JAGEMR010000194.1 coordinate 31,720, forward strand.
CCTTTCATTTCCTAGAATACTGCGCTTTTCTCTAAGGCCACTGGGGTTGAGTTCGTGATAGATGACAGCCTCCGGAGGTTCGTCGCGATAGAATACTTGTGGAGCTTCCGGAAGGTACTATTAATATGGTCAGACCCTTCTTTTGTAGCCAGTCGGCACGTTCATACATATGTAGATGGACCCTTGATCACCTCAGGTGCATCTGCGGCGCTATCGTACGTTCTTGGGCTCATCTTGATGTTCGTCACTCTGAAAAGGAAGCAGAAAAGGAATGATAGACGTAGCAAACGATCAAGGAACAATGCCCCACTTAAGGCGTGAGCGCCCTTCGAGATTGTAATTCGGGGCCAAAAATGCAGGGTAACAGAGCAGACAACGGGCTGTGCAGAAGCGAGGCTGTAACAAAACTAGAGCGTTCGATGGAGTGTCTACTCTCAAGGGTTCATATGTCAAATAACCTGATTGGCGTGGTCTACGAACCGCTTGAGGCCTTTGCAAATGCAGCCATTAGGCATGTTAAACGCGCAATTAACTTGGAAGATGGCTCATCTGCTTTTGATAGAGATTCGTGTTCGCATCTCAGAACAGCAACCTTCGACGCACATAATGTTCAGCTCGACTGACTTCAGGAACGGCATTCTGAGGGTATCCTGTTGCGTATAGCTTTTCAGCCAATTCGTTATCGCGGTGATCCTGCAACTGTTGCCAAATTCATGCAACATTATGCGTTAGTAACCATGCATGTGTATACGCCCGGCATAAGAGGCTATTGAGAGACTAAGGGAGTAGTTCCATTTTCGGTAGGAAAGCCAAGGGCGACTAGGAAAATCGTTCGTCCGCTGGCTGGGGTCCGGAGTGCCCGAGCAGGTAATCCTTATGAAGACGAGACACTGTTGTTTCTTTGTTAATTTCTTCGCTTTTGATTTGATTGGCGTAGGCAGCTTTCCGTACGGTCTCCTCCTTTTGAGCGTAGTCGACGAGATCTCGTTTGACGTGTTCGTATCTTAGGTCTTTATTGTTTCATAGTTATTGGTGTATCATTATGACAAACAGGCCGAAATGCTCTTGGATAGCTGTGATGATGGTAACTACCTTACCCATTTGAGTGCATTTGTGTGGTTTTTGATGTCATCGTACGGTGAGTCAAACTTGCGAATATGTTAGGGCAGGAACGAAAAGGGTCACGTGCTTCCCAACATTTCTAGCCTAAACTTCCTAGATAGCTTCCTTTCCTCATTAGCTGAAATCACACAATTGATCAATTCGATACTTCTTTCTTGTCCTAACAGAACAGAAGGTCCAGTTCCTCCCTGTCCATCCTACTGTATCGTAGTCCATCTTTTTAGATAGGATTGACTCATAGCCAGGCTAACGACTACGTAAGTTTCGTGTAGATAGTCCCATATCTGCTTAGCAGTTCCCTCAAAGTTGATAGACGATTTGACCTCCTTTGTTAGGTAGGCATAGATGACGACCTTTGCCTTACAGTTGCTTAATTGGAAGTCTTTCGTACTATCATCAATTGGTCCATCAATGTAGCTAATAGTGTTAATGAAAGCACGCTTCTTATGGGGAACACTGTCTGTTTCGACCCTTCTACTCACACCAAACATGCGAGTTCTTGCGAATCGAACTTCCCACAGGGATATACCAATGGCAGAGATATTTGACATGGAATGTCAAAGGCACCAGCCCAGCGAATAAGACGGTCAAAAGTAATAGTAGCCTCGACAAGTTACCCTTCGAACCGGCCTCACTCTGGTACGGACAACACCCAGAGTGTCCGTGTAATGACTCTGGGATATCTTCATTGCTTTCTCCTCGATTGAGTTGCCTCATTCTCAAAATCCGCGTTTATGCGAATTGTTCTCCCAAGGTTCGTGAGAGGAAAAAAAAAGAGTTAGTTATTCTCGCCTGTTCTATTTTAGCGCAAATAGTCCGGAGACACCTGAGCCAGTTCGATCACCGTTCCATTGTCTTGCAGTGAATCCATACAAAAGACAACCTCGGTAATGTACATAGTTCTTCGGTCTACCACTTCTTATCACCAGACTATTGCATGCGCTGTCTGATCCTCGCAATATGCAGCAAATAACGAATGGCCACGTCTACTTTCGTTGTCGTTGTTACGCCAGGATATGCAAAAGGCTGGAAGAACGTAAGAAATCACTCATTTGCTATGGACTCCACTTTTAAAAAAGCCCCGGCATAGAAAGACCCGTCTAGCCTCAAGATACCCATGATTGAACTCATTCAGTCTGTAATTTTTGTGCTGGGGAATTTGGGTCCGGATTTGGTGTTTGAGGAAAACGGTTCTTATTCGGGTAGGTTTCGACTCCTATCGGGCAAGTTTACATATCCATCGTCTTATCGGATTCTTCTTACGTAGCCAACGATCGCTTGAGAATGCTTTCTCCGAACTGGCTGGCTCTTTAGGCTTGCTCTGCCTCCCATCTCATTTCGCCGTTCGCATACCATATAGGTTTCCCGTTTGCCATTTCCTATGAGAGTTCTCATCCTCATAGAAATCTGTTCATTCTTTTAACGTTATTTAATCAAATCCCACAATAACATCTCCAACGGAAACATCGTTACATAAGGGTTGCCCCTTTCTGACAACCACTGTCCCATGTGTTGCGCACCTCGCAACAGCAACAACCCATCCAAGTGAAGGCCCAGCTCTAAATGTTATTGCAAAATCAAGCCTACCAACGTGGAAGCTACCAACTTTCATAAGCTCCACATACCCTAAGCGTCTCTTTTTTTTCGCCTTTTTGAGAACGCTCGGTGTTTCTCGGAGTGCTGGGGGTAAAGTTTCGCCGTGCGTGTCAATCTCATCTTCGCGGCGGAGAAGGAGATTACACATGACAGTACAAGGGTCCAGCTCAAACACTAAATCTCCTTTGTAATAACACACGAAAAAGTTGCCTGGATTAGGGGTCCTTTGAGAGACGATGTTTGGTTCCAATGTAATGACGAGATCTTGGTCGGGCGCGACGTCAGTATCCGCGGTAAGTTGGTCGTTGTCTTTGAGGCCCAACGACCCTGCGTTTTGTTGCGAGATATCTAGTCCCGTAAAGATGTATCCGCTTCTTGGATCTTTGAATAACAGTGGCACAGACCCAAAATGTAATGAAATGATTGGCCTCGTCAACCCGTGCTTTGCGAGATTAAATGGATCCAGAGATCGGAAAAATTAATTCAGAATTATTCAGAATTATTTAGAATCTGAATGATAGGTCCGATAAGCGAGATTAGTTTTCAAAATTCTTACACTAAACCTACTTCAGTTAGAACTTTCATAAATTGTACATAACTTGAATAAATTTGAATATTATATAATTCTGGATTAATTCTGAATTAATGTTTCCGATCTCTGAATGGATCACGGATAAAATCGAGTATTATGGTGCATTGGAGAGCTACTATGCCAATGACTCCGTCATCAGCGCTCACAAACGAAGAGCTCGCTCCACCCCACACCATAGCTATGCCGCAGAGAAGCAAAGATGGTTCAACACCCTCAAAAAGTGAAATCCTGAGCATGTCAAGCAGCTGGTAACTCCGGTTTATCACTTTTCGATTCAACATTTTTCTGCGATCTGCCAAGGCACCCATACCGAATGCGCAGAGATCGGAAACATTAATTCAGAATTAATCCAGAATTATATAATATTCAAATTTATTCAAGTTATGTACAATTTATGAAAGTTCTAACTGAAGTAGGTTTAGTGTAAGAATTTTGAAAACTAATCTCGCTTATCGGACCTATCATTCAGATTCTAAATAATTCTGAATAATTCTGAATTAATTTTTCCGATCTCTGCGAATGCGTAGGTATGGCATCGTGCATGAGGTACAATAAGATTATTGAGCATGCCTATGAAAATAGCAACGGCGACAAAGTCCATTGCGGTTTTGAAGAATTTTGTATCGTAGACCCCTGAGTAGAGATATTGATTATGGACAATGTTGGCAATTATCCTGGAAATATTATCATCCAAACCAGTATAACACGTTATGGTGCTTTGACTCCAGGAATTCGCCAGGCGCTCCACATTCTCGCCCTCGACGGGAACTCGTGCAGGTGTGAATGCTATGAGAGAGAGCTTGTTGAAAGAAGTAGTAACCACGTTTTCCTCGTCATTTGGATAAGAATGCTTGACATTCCATGGGATCATACTCCCTGTTTCAATCCCAGCTTGCCAAAGAGCAAGTACTCTTTTCGAATGAATTTCGTTCGCGCTTCTGGGACAGTATCCAAGTTCTCGGGCAGCATTTAGAGCAATTTCTAGGTCCCCTCCAAAAACAATATTGCGGTCATCTTCTTGACTGATTTCTTGCACCGTCATTTCCCCAGGATTCGTTGGCCGTATCGTTTTGGAAATCTCTGTTGGCGGTGTACAAAGCCAAAGTCGGACAAGATATTGCGTACTGCCCTGGTTCTCCAAGGGAAGAAGTTTTCGCTGACGTTTTATTTTTTCGTCGAAAATGCACTCGACGCTTACGTCGGCGCCATTTGCGGCTGCCGCCAGCGCTATAGATGCCGTGCTTGCAGATAAGGTATCGAATACCCTTTGCCTACACTTTCTACCTTTTGAATTGTATATCTCTTGCTCATAGCATCCAGAGCTTCGTGGTATTTTGTCCAATTCCTCGCCCTCGTTTCCACCTAGCAGGTCTTGAATCAACCCTATGTTTTGCTGTCGAGTCCGCGCCCATTTGTGAGAGATGCTGCCAGTAGAAGCACCCTGTAACGCAAGTTCTGATAGGTATTCCCTGGTTTTGACGACTTGGGGGGTGTCGCTATCCGTGCTGAAGACAGCCTCAGCCCAGGGGCGAAGAAGGGGCATCCAAATGCGAAAGGCGTCTTGTTTTGCGTCTTGTGCCATGCCTATACGGATAGCTCGAGTTGGTATCCTGCGTGTCAAAATATCCTTAATCTGTAATGCCGGATTTGGTAGAAATACTGTGCAAGTCGTGTGTATTATTACCAGCCCAATGATAGTGTCTCTCGACTCTACGTATTTTGCTACCAAGATAACAACAGCGATGATACCCTCGAGATTCCCCATATCTAGATCTTTCATAAGAGGCGGCCCCTCTACCCTTCGCATATTGGAGCCATGGATACTAGTGGCGCGACAAAAGTTAAAATCCTCCAGCCAAGGTGGTATCCAGTCGACGGATATTTCATAACGATCATGCAATATCTTGAATAGAACACCATCTTGTTGTCGACTGAACAAGGATCCAATTTGCTTCGAGATGGTAAGTGCGGAAACGATTTCGTTAACATCAAAATTGATCTGCGATAACGCACTGCTTTCACTATCAATCCTGAAGTTTTAAATCATCACGTAAGATCAAATTTTTCTTAGATCTCAGACAGAATGAAAGGATAAGATGGTAATGGAGTGCGAGAACAGGCTGCAAGTCAACCTAGCCGATTCCAAGGTTAAAGCACCGACAGCTGAATCAGCAGCGCTAGGAAGGAACGCTAAGGTAGAATACCTAGACAATGACCGCCCATACCTCTTATTAGTTCCTAGCTTACCAGACAGTCTGACACCTTACAACAGGTGCCAGTACAATACATGCGTAGTGAGTTTCTTCTAATTTGATGCTGTCAACGCTAGCATCGAACGCGCTTCAGGGCTGTAAAAATACCCGCTCTTAATTTAGTGACAGCGCTAAACAATTATTCCCTGTATGCCACATTTAGACGCTAATACTCTCGGCCTAATTTTGATGGTCTAAGTGAGCTAACGCAGCAGCGATTTAGGCCGAAACGGACACTCGATTCCTCAGTACATCGCCTTTATTTTTGTAAAAGCGAAAGATGCGTGAAAGTTAGAGTGCGTATAGGGCTAAAGAATGTATAGGGTTAGAGAGTGTGTAGGGCTCAAAAGTGCGTAGGAAAAGTCCCCACCGTATGCACGGTCCCACCGAATGCACACAACCAAATTTTCAACACCATGGATTCGAACGTGCGCAATTCCACCAATATGGGCTCAATTGAAATAGTGATAATAACAGTAGATACAGAAGAATATCTTAATTATATTCAAATAATTAAATTTTATGAAATTTATCATTCGATATTATCACACCGTCATAAAAAAATCATTTAAAAAAAAAAAAATTTATTATGATATTTTTATCAAATTTTCGTAATATCAGAAAATTATATTAATTTAATAAATTAATATATTTATAAATCATAATATTTTATTTATTATTTAAAAGATTCAAAATTTTATTATGAATATTAATAAAATTAAATTAAAAAAGAATTAAATAAATTATTTTATAAAATATTATAATATCGAATTAAAATTAATTTTTTTAATTTTATTCAATTTTATTCAAAAAAAAAAAATATTTATATTTAATTATAATTTTATTTTGAATTAATATAAATTTTTAATTTATATTATTTTTATATCAATAATTTATTAAATTATTTTCAAAATCAATTAATATAAAATATTTTTATATAATATTTATAATTTTTATAATTATTAAAAATTAATAATTTGTATTTTTATTTATTTTTAATTTTATTTTTAATATTTTTATTGAATATTTTTATAATTAAATAAAATTTATTTTATTATTTATTTAATTTAATAAAAATATTATATAATAATAAAATTTTTAAAATTTTATTATTTTTATTAAATTTTTATGATTATTTATTTTTTTTATTCGATTTATTAATTTTAATTATTAAATATAAATATATTTAATTTATTAATAATATATTATTTGAAATAATTAAATAAATAAATTTTATAAATTCAAATATTTAATTATTTTATTAAAAAAATTTTTTTTTATTTATTTTAAAAAATATATTAATAAATAATGTATCTGCATAGCGAGCGGAATAACATAGCGAGCGGAATACCGTTCCGCATTCATACGAATTTTTCTTTTATCAATATAATAATATTATATTATAATTATGAAAATTAATTATTATTCTTTTTTTCAGAGATTAAAAAATCTATTTAATAGATTCATGTATAATATTTAAATTATTTGTAATTATTATAATATTATATATATGGATTTTTATTATTTATATAATTATTCTTTTTATATATATCATTTTTTTTAATTTCAATAATATTTTTTAATGATTATAATGTATTTATTTTTGAAATATTAAATAATCTATCAATATATAATCGAATTTTTTTGATTTTTTGATATTTATTCAATATTTTATTTATTATATGAAAATTTTTATTTTTCATTTTTAATAATATTAATTTATATATTAACTTTAAAATATTTTTTATTTATATATTAATTAAATCGTATAATTGAATTAAAGAATTATTTTGATATTTTATAATTTTAAATTTTAGATTTATAAAATTTCGTATTATATTTTTTATAATTCTAAATATATTTGGATTTATAAATATAATATTTATTAAATAAGAATTTGATGATATAAGTATTTTAAATTTAAAATTCAGATAATTAATTATTTATTCTGAATTATATAAAATAAGGTCAATTATTTGAAATTCTATTTATATATTTTTTTCGTTTATTAAAATAAAAAATATTTTTTTAAAAACGGAAAAAAAATCATTTTTTATAATATATATAAATTGAAATCGTATTAGATATTCAATTTTTTTATTATATGAAATTTTTAAAAGATCAAAATATTCTATATTAAAAAATTAAAAAATATGTAATAAATATAAAAATATATAAAAAATAATAATATTTATTTTTTGATAATATTTATCAAATTCAAAAAAATGATGATTATTATATCCATTAAAAATTAAAAATCGATATTTATCAATTATACAAAATTTTATAAATTTTTTAAAATATTATAATTAATTTAAATTAATTTTATTTATTATTTAATTATTTATATTTGAATGAATTCATTAAATAATAGAAAATTTGTTATTTATATATCAAAAAAGAAAATGATATTTATCTTTTATAATAATATATGAAAATAATATCTAATTATTTATATAAATATTCTGAATTATTAAAATCCATTTTTAATTATCAGATTATTTTATATAAGATTTTTTTTTATAATTTAAAATAATAATAATCTTTATATACGATAATATTTCCATTAAAAAATTAATTTTATTGAAATTATAAATATTGATATTGATAATTCCGTATTTATTGATTATATTATATATGAAATTAAATTAATTTTATATAATTATAAAATTTCTAATTAATATTTTTTAATAATCAATCTTTTATCAGAATCATATTTTAAATAATGATTATCATTATATAAAATTTATAATTTATTAAAATTTAATATATAACATATTTCGAATTTCATATAAATAATTAATTATATTTTATATATCATTTTATTTAAATGAAAAACTATAATTAATTAAATTTATAATACGATTCAGAATTATTTTTTTTTATTTTAATAAAATTTATTAAATTAATTGAAATATTATATCATGATTATCAATTATCATATCGAATAATTAATATTATATAAAAAATTTTATAAATTTGAATAATTTTTTATATATTAAATTTTTGATCTTTTTTTAAAATTTCGAAAATTATAATTATTTTATTCTTTTTAAAAAATATTTCCATTTCTGTATGTAAAAAAAAGTCATATTAAAAAGAAAAATTCGTATAAATGCGGAGTGGTGTTCCGCTCGTTATGTTATTCCGCTCGCTATGCAGATACGTTATTAAAAATAAAATTAAAAAATTTGATTTATATTTTATTTTTAATTATTAAATTTTTTTATATAACTATATTAATTATTTTATTATTTATTTTTAAAAAAAATTTAATTCAAAAATATTTTATTTTTTGAATTTTTATTATTTAAATATTTATTTTATTGTTTTTTTATTATTTTATATAATATCAATTATTATGATTATATTAATTATTTTAAATTTAATTTTATATATTTTATTTAATATTATTGATTTATTTTTATATAATTTATTTTTATTATTTTTAAAATAATTTTATTTTATATAATATATATAACGTGGTTTACCACCCAGCCGCGCATATCACCCAGCCGCGCACTTTCCGCATTACATACCCCATTAACATTAACACAAATAATAATAATTAGAAAATTTATCTAATTTTTATCGGATTCTGATTCAATATTTATTTTTTCAATTTTATTATAAATACGTATATTATATTTAATTATGTTATAAATATTATATTATTATAAAATTATTATCGTTTTTTTTAATAAATCATCATTTTCGTCTTCATCAGATATATATCATTTTTTTGAATTCTTTTTAATTAATAATTTTATAAAATTATTTATATTAAATATTTTTTTAAATTATATACATGATTTTTTGATTTTTTGATATTTTATAAATATCATATTTATATTTTCAAAAATATATATTTATTCAATTAAAAGAATAATTAAATATATTATTATTTATATATTTTTTTATTATTTGATTTATAATTTTAATAATTAATATTAAAAATTTTTTTTGATAAATAAAAATTTATTTTTTAATAAAATTGAATTATTTAATAATTTATTAAAAATTAAAAAAAATTTATAATTTTTATTTATAAACGATAAAAAAATATTTATTTAATGATATAAATATTTTCAAATAAATATTTAATTTTAAAATTATAATATCTGAATTTTATAATATAATTCTAATTTTTCTGAATCTAGATTTGATATTTAATTTAATAAAAATTTTAAAATATATTAATTTAAATATGATAAAAAATTCGAATTTGATAATATAATTAATCATGATTTTAATTAAAAAATTGATTTTATTATTATATATATATTTTAAAAACAAATATAATATGATATTTAATAATTAAAATAAATAAAATATATATATAAATATATTAATAATAATAATTTTATTTTTTTCGTAAAAATT
>JAGEMR010000195.1:0-41224 GCA_021030915.1 Astrothelium macrocarpum
AGCCCCACCTTCTGCAACAGCCCACCTTTTGCAACAACAGCCCGGATTCGGCACCACCTATTCGAAGGGCCATTACTTCACTACAAACTAATTATTTTAATATTTGAACTGGCAGAATTATGGAATTGATTTTGGCGAATATTTTTAATTATAAATTCTATTATCTGAAACGTTATAAAAGATTGCACATATATCCAGATTTAAAAGATCGCATTAAAATCTTTATAATCAAAATTTTAATTATTATCATTTTAAAATTTGAAATTTTAAATATAAATATCAAAAATTTTCGTTTTATTTTTTTTTGATATTTTGAATATATTAAATAATTCTATTAAAATGATTAATATAATATTTTTTATTTATTTTAAAATAAATTTCTAATATTATTTTTTAACGATTATTTTTTTTATTATTATTATGTATTAATATTATTTTTTTATTATAAATTTTTTAATTTTTTTGAACAAATTTTTCTGAATTTTATTATATTATTTTTATAATTTTTTTTTATCAAATTTCTTTTTATTCAATTTCTTTTTCATCAAATCATTATTATATTTTATTTGAAAAAAAGAATTAAATTTATTAAATATCAATTTTTTTAAATAATAATTTCAATTTTTTATTAAAATTTAATTAATTAAATAATTTTATAAAAATTAATTATTTTATATTCAAGTAATTCATATTTTATTATTAAAAAAAATATTATATTAATGAGAATTTTATTTTTAAATAAAATTTCATTATTTTTACAATTTTATTTTTAAATAAAATTTCATTATTTTTATAATTTTAAATAAATTAAAAATTATTTTAATAAAAAATGATTATTAAATTTATTAATTCAGAAATTTTATGAATTCATTATTCAAATTCTGAAAATATAATCTGATCTAATATTTTATTAGAATTAAAAAATATTAAATCTATTTTTTATCAGTTATTTATTATATTTTTTTTAATAAAAATAGATATTCAAATTTATTAAAAAATAAAAAAAAAATCTTATTTTGAAAAATTAAATAAATTTTAATATTTCGAAATTCATTTATTCAAATTTTATAAATAATAATTTATAAATAAATCAAAAAAATAAATATCAAAAAATTATAATTAATATATTAAATAAAATAAAAATATTATTAAATGAATATTCTTTTTTTAATAAATTTTAAAAAATATTATTATTAAATAATTGTTATGATCATTTGATATTAAAAAATAAAATTTTCAATCAAAATTTATTTCTATTTTAATATATCAATTGAATATTTTATTGAATTATTATAATGTAATTTTATCATTTATCCAATTCAAAAATATATTTATAAAAAAAATATTATATTTTTTTGAATCGAAATTATTTATTCATAAATTTTATAAATTATTTATAATAAAATAATAAAATAATATTAATAATAATATTTTATTTTTTATTTTTATATAAATGATTATTATAATCTAATTTTAATTATCATTTTCATTTATTTTAAATAATTTATTTTATTCGAAAATTTCGTATATAAATATCCTTCTAAATTTATAAAATTTTTCAAATAAAAAATCTTTTTTATTCATATTATATATATTTTTAATGAAAATTCTATATTAATCAATTTTTTATTTTATTTATTAAAAATTAATTAAAAAATTATTAAATATTTATAATTTACGAATTCAAAATAATTCTTTATATATTTAGAATTTTTTATTCGAATATATATAAATTTAATTATATTTAAATATTTTAAATAAAAAATTTATTAATTTCGAAAAATTCATTTTTTAATTTAATTTTTTTTCAAATAAATTCTAATTATATTTTTAATAAATATTTAAATCATTTTTATTATAAAAAATAAATTTTGATATATAAATTTATTAATATAATTAATTATAATCTTTTTTTATACAAAAAAGAAATTGATATTGATTTCTTTTTATACGATATGGATATCTATTAACGTATTCCACAAGCGAGTGGAACACACAAACGAGTGAAATACGAACATCAAAAATTTATTCCATTCATTTCAATATATAATATTTTAATCCAATAATATGTATTTAATTTATAAAAAAATTCGAATATAATTTATAATTCAGATTATTCAAAAAGATTAATTTGATATGAAAAAAGACGTGATTACGATTTTTAATATTTATTATATAATTATATATTAAAGATATTTTGGAATCAAATTAAAAAAAGAAATTCAATTAAAATTTTTAAAATTTATAAAAATAAAAAAAAATATGATTATATATTATATATTTGATTTTGATATATAAGAATATTTTTCTATTTATATCTGAATCCGAAATATTATAAATTTATTATTTATTTTATAAAATGAAAAAAAAATTGGAAAAAATTGGTTTATAAATTTTATCAAATGAAAGATTGAATTTAAAATAAAATTTAATTAAAAATTTGATTATCAAAAATATTTATATAAAAATTATGATATAATTAAAGACTGATTTTATTTAATAAATAATATTAAAATGAAATATAATATATTGAATGAAAATATCTAAAATTTTGATAAAAATGATTTTATAATAGAAATTATTTTAAATATTTTAAAAATTATTATTGATTCAGAAAAATATTATAAATCAAAATAAATTCAATTAAATAATTATAAATAAATTTTGATAATTTTAGATATTAATAAAATAAATTGAATAATTCTATTTTTTATCATTTTTTAAAATAAAATTTATTAAAATTTTTAATATAATGAAAATTGATTATTATTTTAATGATAAATTATAATCTTTAAAAATGATTAAATAATAAATAAATTTGATATTAAATGAATTAAATATTTTAATATATATAAAAAAAGAAATTATGAATATATATCATTTATTGATTTTAAATGAATATGAGAATCATAATTCTATAAAATTTGAAAAATTTTATAAAAAGAATAAAATAATAAATTTTTATATATTATTATATTTATTATATTTTTTATAATTATTGAATATAGATTATTTTTCGTTTTTAAAAAAGATATATTTGTGTTAGATCAAAATTTTAATATATAATCAGATTAATTATATTATAAAAATAGAATTTTTATCAATTATAAAAATTCAGATTTTAGAAGATTTTTAAAATATTAATTTTATTTCTTTTAATTCATAAATAATATTAAAAAAATTGGATATTTGATTAAAAATTTTATTAAATTTTTTTTATAAAAAATATTTTAAAAATTTAAAATATCAAAAAATATTAAAAATTTTAAATTTTAATTTATATTAATTTTTAAAAAGATTTGTTTATTAGATTTATTAAAATTTTAAAAATTTTTATTAAAAATATATAAATAATGATATATTAATTTAAAATTATAAAAATACGAATTTAAAAATTTGAAATAATAAATATAATTCATATAAAGTATAAAATATATAAAAAAAAATGTTTATAAATAAATAGAATTTTAAATAAAAAAAAAATCCAAAAATTGGATATTATAAAAATTGATAATATGAAATCTAAATATTTAAATATTGATGAAAATGATAAAATAGAAAATAATATTATATATCAAAAATGTTATAAAAATTGCGAAGAGATTGGATATAATATTAGAATATATGAAAATTATGAAAAGAAAGATTCTGAATTAGATACAAATAATATAGATAGAATTTCTGATAGTAATGTTGAATAATTGATGATTTTCTGATTGAGGTAGTAACTTTTTTGGTGTTCGTGTTCCACTCGCTTGTGTGTTCCACTCGCTTGTGGAATACGTTATAAGATTTCTGAAATATTACGATAATATAGAAGGATATATTTTATATTTTTCTATAATCACGTGTATATCTTTTACACCTCACGATTTCAAATCTGCAATTGCCTTATCGATTGGGGCCATGGTGGTGGAGATTGAGGCGTTTGAAATAATTTCGTTGATGCTGGTGGGGCGTTGCAGAAGGTGGGGCTGACTCGTACCACAATCCGAGCAGAAACTTCGAGTCCGCGTTTCATGCTCCTTTTTTGATCATTAATTCTATACAGAAGTAAACATAAGATTCTTCGGATGCAAATAGACTGTTCTGAGGGGCCAGTCGACTTGTATATGATAGGCTTTGTTTTTCTCCAGAACAAGACCAACAGAGACATGCTGCATGTGACGAATTTGCGCAGGAGATTATTTTTGCGGTGTTTAGAACAGTTTGGCTGGGTGTGACAGTGGGTTATTTCATCAGAAGCCATGGCATTTCGTCCGATTGATGAACTTGCGACTTTGAAACCGGATCCTTGTTAGGTGGAAGGATGGAATCGTATTGGAGATTCCATACGAATGGACTAGGTAAGAAGAAAGAATTGTCTTCTACCTTCGTCGCCATATGACCGAAGTGTCGCTGTACTATGTGAGCGACCGTGACGACGTACAAAGATGACCATGTCAAAGCAGTAGCCAAACACGCTTCCTCGAACTTTAAGCAGGAAGACAGACTTGACAGGACAAAGCCAAGCATGGATTCAGCTACACAATTGGCATTTATGAATAGCCAGAATTTACCTATATACAAACGAAGAGAACAAAATACAATACAATGAATTATAGCATGTCATCATCGCAACCCATTATCATAACCTCATCTCGCCCCATCTAACCCTTTCGCCCCCAATAGAAATCACGGATTCATCGGACTCGGCCACGACAAATAATCCTCGCGCGATCCCTTCCGCTCCGCCGACAACGGCGGCGTCACGCTCTTCTCCCACTCGCTCATCAGGTTCGACGCGGTGCGCTTTAGGTTGCCCGGCGTCAGCTTGTGCAGCGCGGGCCATGGTATCGGATCTCTCTTTCCACTGCCACCATCAGCCTTCGAGACGCGCTTCCCCATATTCGCAGTCGGCGTGGACGTCTCCTTCGTGATCGACGCAGCCGCCGCGCCGGAGCTGCTGGGCGCTTCGGAGGTAGAGAGCGGGCTTGTGGCTGCGGTGCTGGGCGATGTGGTGGAGGTTTGCGAGGTGGCAGAGCTGGTGTGAGATGGGGTGGCGCGCTTTTCGGGCGTGTCCCAGGTGTCCCATGGCTCTTCGATATCGAGAGGGGTATGTTGGGGTGGTTTCTCGGGGATAGTGGATTTTTTGCGGAGACCGGTGGTTTTTGGGTTGGGAGAGCCCGAAGAGGTTTGCTTGGTGTTTTCTTTGTTCCAGAGCTCGGTGCTTTGCCGACGAGGTACTGCGGGACGGGAACGGGCGGGAGATTTTTTGGTGGTAGCTTTGGGTGATATGTTTGACATGGAGCCGGGACGAGCAAACCGGTCGGGGGTTTTCTGCCGCCTGTGGACTCTTGAACTGGTCCTCTCAGGAATTTTGTTTGTCCCTTCGTTCTTCTGTAACGGTTTACTGGGTGGTTTCATGGATGATTTGACAGGCTTTGATGAAGGACCAACGATGCCTTCCTCCCCTACTGTGGCCTGCCTAAGATCGTCAAAAAACGTCCATAATCCTTCCTTGAAGTCAGTTGCCATTTGTCGGCTAAGCCTGAGAGCTTCCTTGGGCGCGTCAGAGATCGGACTTTCTATGTCATCCATTGTGTTTGTGTTTCTGATTTGTTCTAGGAGGTCTGGAGCGGTATTCAAACGCGATATCATAGTTGGGCGTGGTGGATGGGAAACAGGCGGACTTTGCGGCTGCTCAGCCTTGGATACTGATTGCGAAGAGGCGTAATTCATCTTCTCAGGAGAAAGTAGAGAAAGCGCCCGAGTGTGTCTAGAGCCACTAAAGAACCTTCGATGTGCTGGTCGGGATCCACTTATAAGAGATTTTCTCTTTTCGACCTCTTTCTGAATCCAAGCCGAAGAGCCATCGACGACATCATCATCTAGACCACTTCCAAGATCTGTACTGACAGGCCGGAGTGGTTGGGTACGATGAGCGCTTTGACGTTTTTTCGCATTCTCTTGCGCGGCCCATTGACTTTTCAACTTATCCAATTCCTGCTCTGCTCTTTGTAACTCTTCCTTCAATTCCAAGACACGTCGTTCCTGGGCTGCCAATGCAGTGAGAAAGGCGTTGTCTGTTGGTGATGACTGTATTGAAGCAGAAGGCCGAACGGCTGGTGCTGGAAAAGCAAAAGTAGGATCAAATAATGGAGAAGGCGAGGCTCTTCGACTTCCTTGAGGCGCGAATTCGATGCCAAGAGCAGAGGGCCGGAGAGGAAAACTGACTGATGTACGATTGAGTCTTCGGACGTCTCCTGGAAAATCAACTGCTGAATCGTGCTTGGTGTCTGGATTCTCTAATAGAGAAGCTGCCTTGGTTTCTTGCGCTGTGGTTGTGTTCGCCATTGATCTAATGTGCTCAGCAGGTGGAGGCTGCTTGGGACTATTGGGGCCCCCGGAGGTAAGTATACGCTCAATGCCAGCTGATTCCATGGTAGCTTCTGATGGTGATATGTCAGGATCCATGATTTCAGCGCTACCCAAGAAAAACCAAGTTTGGAGATGTGGGCGAAAAGGAGGGGGAGTTGGCCGTGGCACTGGCCGAGCTGGAGCTGCAGGTACACAATAGTGGGCGATATGATTGGCCAGGAGGTGGTAGATTTGCTGGCGGAGCAACGATGCGAACCACAACCAACTCAGATCTCCTGATGATCTTCTATTTCCAGTGTGTACTTCTGTATCTACATCTCCTCCTGCCGTATTCACGCTGATCAGACCGCATACTGAAACAAGTAGCCCCCGTAGAACGAAACAGCGTAGTAAAGACAGGCTTGTCGCCCCATAAGAATCCAGCATTCCTCGTTTGATATGCGGCCAATGGATGCTGTGAGACACTTTGCACTGAAACGGCCAGCCTCTATGAATGGATGATCAGGTCGTCAATTTGGTCTTTCAAATTGGGTAGTTATTTCCCTTTTTCATTATGTGCACACATGCTTTTCACAGGCCCACAGTTTCATATCGATAAATACTACAGACCCGAGGTTCGGTAGAGCATCGTGTGTCCCAGGGATCAGTCACCTATATTGACAACGTACTAACGGTGATTTGAATTACCGTGTGGTCAAGCTTATCTTTGGTTGGAACGTGGTTGGACCGTGACTGCAACAATTTACCACGGGAACTCATCGCCCTAACATGTGTACCATGTATTCGTGAATGACAATCAGAATGTGCCAAGATCTGTGGTGTGTTCTACACCGATGAATTGGCTTGATGAGAATCATCACAATTTCCAAGAGGAGAAACCAATGCCGGAAAGCTCTGACAATAGAGCAAAATCGGGATTATTTTCCATGGCTGTTAGTAATCGCATTAGTCCCACTTTTTTGAGGCAGATGTATGGAGTGAGATTGACGAATGGTTCAATCGAATGTGAGAAATCTCCGTTGATGACAGCAATGGTGCTCAAGGACGACAAAAGCACATGGTTCGGGCAGCCGGCAGAGAGCACAGGAGCCGAAAGTCCGTCGGAGTTTTGACCGATCACTGACGTGAGCCCCTGACAATCCTTCATCCTAAAGAGGTTAAAAGAAAACATTGAATTTCGGTTACAACTGATCAGACCCCAATCTACCAGCCGACTGGGTCCGGTCTGAGGCTGTCAGCATGAACACATTAAATGCTGGCCGTAATCTGGCCCTGCCACAGCTGGTCTTTAATTTCATGTTGCCGTAGCCATCATCTCCAGCAAGGAAGCGCGTCAAGGCAAAGGAGCGCTTTTGGTGGGTCGATGGCTGAGGCTTTTGTTCTTGAGATCAGGGATAGCGCATAGATTCCCTTCGATCAACGTATTGTGTGAAAGTGCTGGGAGACCTACTTTCATGCTGGATCGGTGTTAGAGCGAGGGATGGATTTCGCAGTCTTCTGCTTACTTGATCTCCATGCATATGTCAAAATGTGGGGTGCATACATGTGAATCTTGAAACAGGCCAAGATACCCACGAGATTGGAGACGCGTCAAAATAGAAGTGCTGAGAACGAATAGGATTGCATGCCACTGGGATATCCGTGGTGGGTTGAATTCAGCCAGGCCCGCTCCGAGCGTGTGGCTTCTTCAGGAGCGTTGCCCTGACTACCAAGTAACCATCATCAGCCAAATCAATTTCACCATCATGGACAGCTCAAAATTGAATTGCTGTGGCTCGCCTTCTACAGGCCCAGGCATTCTTATTATTCATTTTCAAAAATGGCGGACAACTATGAGATGCTTGAGGAGCTTGGGAGTATGTTTATCCCTCGGCTCTGACTGATAGGAACTCACTGTCTTCTAGGTGGAAGCTTCGGAGTCGTCTACAAAGCTATCGAGAAAGCTACTGGTGAGATCGTCGCCATAAAGCATGTGAGTAAAACGCAACTCGTCCAATCAAACAATTCTAATCAATTTCCTAGATTGACCTTGAAGGAAGTGATGACGATATCCGGGAAATCCAACAAGAGATATCCTTACTCAGCACATGTGCCAGTCCCTTCGTAACACACTACAAGACAAGCTTCATTCGAGGCGTAAAGCTATGGATCGTCATGGAATATCTGGGTGGAGGATCGTGTTTGGATCTCGTAGGCATCTTATGCCTTGCAAAAGCAGGCAGAACGAAGTGTTAACTATGTATTCAGCTCAAGCCGGGTCCGTTTCCAGAAACCCATATTGCCATTGTCTGTCGCGAGCTGCTTCTCGGTCTCGATTACCTTCACCAAACAGGAAAAATCCATCGTGATATCAAAGCCGCCAATGTTCTATTCGCCCAGTCTGGAAAAGTCAAAATAGCAGATTTTGGTGTTGCTGCACAGCTTACCAACATCAAGTCCCAGCGTATGACATTTGTTGGGACACCATTTTGGATGGCACCAGAGGTTATTCAAGAGTCAGGCTACGATTTCAAGGCAGACATTTGGAGTTTAGGAATAACCGTCATGGAACTAGCAAGGGGTGAACCTCCACATGCAGATATACATCCCATGAAAGTCCTCTTTCTCATACCAAAGGCACCGGCTCCGAGATTGGAAGGCGGTCCATGGAGCAAAGATTTTCGAGATTTTGTTGCGCAGTGTCTGGTAAAAGATCCAGACCGGAGACCAACTGCAAAGGAACTGCTGCAGCACCGATTTATTAGGAAAGCCGGCAAAATCGAAATTCTAAGGGAATTGATTGAAAGAAGACAGGCATTTGATGGGAGGGAACAAGATCCAACGCATCCCAAATACTACGAGGAGACCCTGTGAGTCGAGAGCAATAAGGAATACTCGTACAAATTTCCACTAATGAAATTTTAGAAAGAGCATGTCGGACGGAGCCAATGATGACGAATGGGTCTTTGACACTGTCAAGCCTGGTACAGTTGCGACCAAATATAAGACACAGAAGCGGCGAAGGTCTTCTCGCGTTCCTTCCGCGACAGCTCAGGCCGGTAATCCAGACCATCTTGGACCAGTCATGGAAAAATTGGAGTTGAATGCTGCCCCTCTAAATGTGGATAGTCCATCTCCGATAAAGAGAAAACCGGCTCCTGGAGGAGAAAATCAGACACCACGACGAACATCATCTGCTGCTACTGCAATTCGACGGTCTTCAGCAACACCAGTAGCTCCAGCGCCTACTTTCCAGCAAGATATACCCACAATGCGAAGGAATAGTGCTCCAAAGCAACCTCTGGCTTTGGACATGTCGTTTGGAAATTCTACCTCGACAGTTCGACAATTCCGTCGCGTGTCCCAGATACATAGTCCGGTGGAGGAAGAGCCGCCCCATCATCCTAATCCGAGCTCAATCAGCGGGCAAGAAACTGAAACAAAGCCAAACCGACTTTCCCGTGCTAGTACCATGGTGGAAGATGTCCAGTATGAGAACGATCAAGAGAACGGCAAGGGGGACGAGGCCGATTGCAAAGACTTACCGCCTCCTCCACCTCCAAAACCATCTTCTCAGACCCCTGTGTCGTCTCCCTCTAAGCTTGCACTTCTAGGAAACCGTGCTTATAAGCGCACCATTGCCCCTGCTCTGCAAGATGTCGTCGCACTCGTCAATCAAAAGCTAAACACCACTCCTTCTATCAAACTTCAATCTCAGCTTGACGTCGTCACCCGCTTCGAGAACGTCTGGGCCGAATTCAACGCTGTCGACCCCGAAACCGAGCTCCTCCTACTCAAAGCAATCCTCGACCGCATCCAAGGCGAAAAGAAACTAGCCACCACATTGGGGCTAATCCCCAAGCAGCCCGTCACTCCCACGCCCAACGACACCGCCCGCCGTCGCAGCCACGTCTCCAGACCATCCGAAGTCTTCTCCGACGACGCCGCCTCCGTCCTCATGGCCTCCGCAGTCACAGCACGCACTTCCTTCACGCCATCAACCTACGAAGACGACGCATCAACACCACAGCCCAGCACGCCCTCTCCAACCAAAAAACCCCTCCCAGCCAGCCCCCCATCGACACAAACCTCCATGCCTCCTCCCCCCCAAACACCCACCCGCTCGCCCTCCAAGCCCAAACCAACACCATCCCGCCCCGACCACATCGCCCACGCAAAGCCACTCTCACCAAGCAAGCACGACCACTCGCCCTCGCCGCACAAGCCGCGCGCCTCGAACCACCAGCTCTCGCCACCGCACCGCGCGCCTACTCCGGCGAAACTCGTGCTCGCGCAGAATAACCCGCACCTCCACCGCCATCAGCAGCGGCGGCAGTCGGCGCTCGCGAGTCCCGCGCCCGTGCCGGCGCCGTTGTCGCCAAGGAAGGTGAGGCATAGTGATGTGGGTGTTGTGCTGCAGCAGCAGGAGCAGCAACAGCAGCAGCAGCATGTTAGTGCGGGAGGTGTACGGCGTGAGGAGGGTGTGGGTGGAAGTAGGGGGATGGAGGATGGGGACGGGGCTGGGGGGATGGATGGGAAGGCTTTGGCTCCGGGGCAGGGGGTGCCTGGGTTGGAACATGTCAAGGCGTTGGGGGATGTGCTGTATGGACGGTGGGCTGAGGGGTTGAGAGGGCGATGGGGTGTTGCGTGAGTGTTGGTGGTGGGTTGCACGTAGGAGCTGGAGGGGAGATGGTTGGGCATACGCACATACGGTTGGGAATAGATTGTGGTTTTGGTTGTGGTTGTTGTCGTGATCGTGGTCGTGGTTGCATATGCGGAAGATGGATCCTGTGTGAGTGACAAGTTTGTTGGATTGAAAGTTCCGCTCTGTGAGGCGTTGGTTGACCGTCTGCACGATCACGATCCATGAATTATTATTGTTAGACTGTAAATAGACTAGACCAAATTGTATGATAGACGTTGAGTGGTTCGCAAGATTCCATCTGTGGTAGCTGCTCGCCTGATTCACATTTTGGGGCATAAAATTGTTTGGAACGGGTCAACCTACATCTGCTACTAGGATCTTGTGATAGATCATCCGTACCTGGATTCTGCGTGAGTGAAAGAATTTGAGCCTGTATCAATTTGAGTGGCAATCTCATATTGCCACCTGGATCGAAGTTGTACTTCTGCGGCTACTGGTCCTCAACTGCACAGATACTCCCAAGACTTCGCCCGACCTCCTTGTCGTGTCTCCGGATTACTGCGTATCGTATGAGCACATGCATCATTTCCGAATCCTGTACTTGCGTTGCTTTTCCTTTCCACATCGGGAGAGCATATAATATATTGTAGAGAATGAGGCCATGATCGACGGCTATCCGGCACCTCGCAAGCATCTGAAAATATCCTGTGATCCGAGGGGGGCTCTTGAATACCTAGGGAAATTAATCTATGCTTAATTAGAGGAAGCAGAGTTTTGAGCTAAAAAACTTTTGCGTTGCCTAGGTTTGAAGTTGAATAAACTTTCAAGTGTTTGACGGACAACAGTTGCGTCAGATTCGCCCCATTGTGTAAAGTCATAATAGTCAAAGTAGTTGCCCCCGGTTGCTGGGATTCCTTGTTTGAGAAATATCTATAGAAGAGCTTACAATGATCCAAAGGTGGAGGGCCTCCAAAGACAATTTTACTACAACGCTTGAATATGGTTGGTACCAAGTATCGAGAATGAGGAAGATTCCAAGTGTTGCACGTAGATAGGTTGGTCTGCGGTATGACTTGGCACTCATGGATTTGATCAGGTCCTTGAAGATTTTGGATTCTTTAATCATGCAAGTCATTGAGAATTGCATGAGTGAGGCAATATTGATTGGACTGAACATTAAGATGGCGGATGATCCTCACAGCATGGCGCGACTAATGCTGCGTAGATAGGGATATTGCATAACGACCATGCCATGAAATTTTTTCTGTAGCAGGTATGTTTGTCCCGAGAATAGGGAAAGAGCAAGATAGGATCAAGAGTATGCAGAGGTCAAGTGGCGTAGTGGTTGCTATAGATAAGGGACTCGAAAATTGGTGGTTCTCTGCAGTAAGGGGGTCTCCACAGCACTTGCGAGCATAGAGATAGGAGAGAAGTTTGATAATAGACGTGTAACCGCGAACCCGGTCAGAAGATCCGAGGATACAACTCGGTTTCAACCGAATGGTGCATTTTGGCAATGGGCTCGAAATTGACCATGATCCATGCAATCTCGACGTTCATCGAGCATGGACGCTAGATGCTGGCGCTTTTCCTGGTGAAAGCATAGCATGAATCATGGAGAAAAGTTTACCTCATCCGGGGTAAAAAGGTCCTCCTCCGCTTACGTAGCGCTTGCGGGATTAAATGCAAGATTTGGGTGAGACGATGGTTAGACTATGCCAGAGGTAGATGGTTGCATCCACCGGGACAGGTTGGAGTCTGGCCAGGATAATGATAAGACGGCGTCCTGTCCCGACTCCGGCTTCCACTGCGGAGGCGGCGGATTTCCTCATGACACCATGCCTGGCTGGATGGCGATTGCGGAGGACATTGAGATTCGTTCATCCAGGCGAGCGGTCTGGGGAGGACATGGAATTTCGTCATATAGCAGTCGTGTCGACAATAGGGCCGAGTGGCGGATATGCGTGCCTATCTTGGCCATGTCTATGGAGGCTGCAGCTGGGCCCCGGCGGATTCTGGCTGGCGGTGGTGAGCCACGCGCTCTTCGTC
This sequence comes from Astrothelium macrocarpum, assembly GCA_021030915.1. NCBI lineage: Eukaryota > Fungi > Ascomycota > Dothideomycetes > Trypetheliales > Trypetheliaceae > Astrothelium > Astrothelium macrocarpum. Next base: position 13,034 of record JAGEMR010000195.1, read on the forward strand.
AGCAGGCTTCCCTGCTGTGCTCCCCGCATTCTGCGAGCCAACGGTGACTTCACGCGTCATTCTGCGACATCGTTCTACCCTTCGCTTCCAACACTCGATTGCGAGATGAAATCATCGTTGGCCCGCCGTTGGGACGCGCTAGGCTGACACCGGGGCGTCACGACTGGTCCTGAACGCGCTGAGCATCCACCGCCCTGGGTCACCGCCATGGACGAAGAGGTCAAAAGGGCACGGAAATTAGGTAACCGCAATCCACTGTTGACGAACCTGCACACAATCACGGCTCTTGCGTTTGAGCCTCGTTTGTGCATCTCCTGCTTTCTCCGCCAGCTGGCTGCTCCCATCTGCCGCACTTGGCGGCGTCTGTCACGCCCTGACTGTGCCTTGGTGGGAGCAAACATAAGCTGGCCAGTCCGCTCGGTTTCGATTCGGTTTGTCCGAACACATGAGATTTTCCGCGAGTGTCACTGGATGTGCTGAAGCTGTGAGGCGCGGCGGCGCTTCCGACCAATGACCTGCATAAGCGGCTGCATGTCCCTGCCTGATCGGGAACTTGCCTGTGGTATTAGATATCAACTCACTGCGCTGCCCATCATTAAACTTTGCTGTGTTTGTCTGGAGATACACGGCCACACTCTGGACCCACTGTTTTCCTGACATTCCCAGGTTTGTCTCTCAAGTTGCGGGGAAACACGTGGTTTCCAGAAGCTTCTTGGTGAGTAAATTGCTTATCACTAGCTACACTCGATTTCAAAACGCATGGACCTCGAGAAGCAATTACTTTGACTAAAATAAAACCCGGGATTGGCAACGACATTTGGTCAGCTGACCACTTGCACAGCAATCTGCCAAAATTTGACATTCTGATGTCTGCGGTGTCTGCAGCCACCTAGCCCAAAAGACCATCAGATCTACACACGTACCTTATCAAACTTTATCTGATCTCTTGTCCCGATCTTCAGAGAACCGGATAGTGAACAGCTTTCCTATTGAGGACAGTCCCTTCGGGACGCCTCGATATTTCGAGAGCGATATCGACCCAGCGTATTCTACCACCTGATTTATCCTCTTAACTCCAACTACTTACAGTCTTTACCGGGTTCGAAATGACGGGCCAGATTGTTGTGACAGTAAACAGCACCGGTCGTCAAGCTGCCAGCTTCATTCGTGTAGCTTCAGCAGTGGGATGGCACGTACGTGCTCAAGTGAGGACCAAAATTGGATTGGTTGCCGAGGAGCTGGAGAACCTACCGAACGTTACGCTCTTCGAAGGACCGCTGGAGCAACCAGGATTGATCCAGGAACTCTTTCAGGGCGCTCAGCTTGCTTTCATCAACACCACCCACTGGGGAGACGAAGTGGCTGTTGGGCGAGCCATTGCTGACGCTGCCAAGCGTGCTCGCATTAGGCACTTTATCTACAGCAGCATGCCAGATCATTCCATCTATGGAATGGGTTGGACTGCACTTCCGCTCTGGGCTAACAAGTTTACCATTGAAAACTATATCCGACAGATTGGCCTTCCAGCAACCTTTGTGTACTGTGGCATCTACAATAATAACTTTACCAGTTTACCGTTTCCCTTATTCCGTATGGAACTACAATCAGACCAGAAGAGCTTTGTATGGCAGGCACCGTTTGCGCCCGACGAACCCCTGCCTTGGCTTGACGCAGAGCATGATGTTGGACCAGCTATTCTGCAAATCTTTAAGCAAGGAATTCGGCGATGGGGCGGTCATAGGTGGGTTCTCCCTCCATGATTATCGCAAGTTCCACATTCTTTCCAAGATGTTATCGCAACTATTTCCTTTTCCACAGTCTGATTATTCGGTCTTATTGTCTTGATTTCCGTTATCGTCTACCTGTCAGCGAACTCTCTTTTTCTTGAATGTCAGAAATACTACATAGCCAATTCAGAAATCCATTAAATCAATATGCATTTTCTGCCGGGCCAACTTCTCCAACGTTGGCCAAGTCCCCATCCTCCATTATCCATCTGCACCATTCATCAATGCACCACTCACCAATGCACCACTCACCAATGCACAATTCACCCATTCACCGCTCCCCCCATCCACCTCTCCCTCATTCACGACTCACTCGTACTTGACTATTATCCCACCACCCAACTAACATCCCATCCTCACCTCCAGAATCCCCCTGGCCTTCGAAAAGCTCTCTCCCAACCAAGTCTGCGCGCTCTTCTCGCGCGCCCTCAACCTCCGCGTCACCTACATCCGCGGACCCATCGACATTCTCGTCCCCGTGCCCTCGGGCTACCGCGAACACCTCGCGATCCTCTCCGACACCCTCGGCGCACGCTCTGCACCCTACTTCGGCCCGGAACTCGATCGCCCATCGTACCCCGCCGAAGCTGAAAGCCTCTGGGAAGGGTGTCGCGGCATCGAGGAGTATGCCCGAGAAGTGTTTCCGCTGGAGGAAGCTGCGAATGGACTGCGCTGGATGCTGCTGGATGATGAGGAAGGTGGTGAGGGCGAGGATGGCGAGGTCGGGGACGGTGGGGTGAGGGCGGAGGCGGAGAATATTGCGAATGGGATTGCGGAGGGGCGACCGGTGACGCCGGGGGGAGAGGGGGCGGGGGATGGGTCGGCGAGGATGGGGACGAAAGGGACGGAGAGTCAGGGGTTTTTTGTGGGGAATTGTTGATGTTGGCGGAGAGGAGGGAAGGTCTGTGGGCGTTTGCATGGGAGCCGTGGGGAATTGGAAGTGATTGCTTTTTGTTTTCGAGCTGGGCGTTGCATAGTTTGTTTCGGCGGGAACACAGGGCAAAGGAAGGTAAATGGTGGAGTGCAGGGCAAAAGTTATGATTTATTGATGGTTTAGCTAATTGATACGGAAAATGAAACCAAGAACGAGACAATTTCGATTGATGAAAAATTTCATGGCCGTACTCCAAGCTTGCGCTGCAAAATTTCAACGTTCCTATGCGCCTGTTCATGCATGAACCACATTCGCCGCGGTAAGTATACAAGAGAAGCCCTCCTCATCGTTGATACCTTGGATTTCGTAAAAAAAGACCGTTCACTTTTCTTCCTTTGCGATTGGTTCAGTATCGAGAGGCACTCCCTCAGGAGTCTTTGCGGCCACGACCGTGCTTGGATTGCCGGGTGGGGCAATGCAGCCTTTACAGCCTTCAGCGTCTTCAAGATTCCAATATCCACAAAAGGATGTATTGCTTGCAAGAATGTCTTCTTGCCTGAAAGGATTCAGAATCTTGGAAATCTTGCCACTGTATGTTTGTAGACTTTTGTTAGTCTTTGAGCAACGAATGAGAGCGAATAAGATGATAAACGTACGACTCTTGGTACTGCTCAGTAGTAGATGCTACTTAGGGGCAGATACGAACTGCATGAGGGTTCAGAATGCAGAGCCTGCGTGAGAGAGCAGAGGCCGGTGCCGTCACGTTCTTGGCAAGGTCGGGAGAGACAGCGATCGTGTTGTATACGTGCGGCGGAGTCTGCTCAGGCGTGGCAGGCCTAATTCTGTCAAGATCATTTAGCGAAAAGAGCTATAGAGAGAATGACTTCGCAATCAAGGATGGAAATAACATACACGCCATTTGTCCGGGCAATAGGCGCGGCGGCGACGTGAAGAGCAGGAACGCATGCCAGAAGGACGAGCACAGCAGTGGAAAACAAAGGTGCCATTTCGAACGAGACGAGTGCGGATAGAAGACTTGAAAGGGTTTCGGGCGAATTTTGCGTCAATGGTACACAGTGTAGCTAGCAAAGGAGAGAATGAAGCTCTTTAAATAAGAAAGCAGAAGGCATATTCACCATGGTACTGATGAAAGTTGCAATCAACAAAAAATATATGACTAAAAGCGTCGTAACAAAGATGATTAATAGAGACTTCTTTTATTGGTCATTTTGAATTTTGGTGTGTTCGAGTATTCTCCGTCCCAACTGTGGTATGGTTTGGGCTGCAAGTAAACCTGTTTTTGCCTGGCGAACCAACAAAGTTGGTGAATGGCTGTGCGATGTTGAAGGGTACGAGGACATTGTCAGACGCGTAAACGGCAGGAAATTGCAGACGAAAAGGGCAACGACGACGGTGTTGGGACTCTGCATAGTAAAGCTACCAGGTCATGTCATGTCAACATCAAACGGTAATCCCATCTTTCCGTTAGAGCAAAGCCATGTCCTTGGACGCCTCCTCTAATTAGCTGCAAGAGCCTAGTGTAGCTTTCAACCATTCGCTCTGAATAGACCACTCACGGCACACGCCCAGCGTTTCTTATGAAATGCCACGCATGGATATCACGTGGTGGCAGACTTGAGCCTCTCCTCCGAGGCTATCTGTCACGAGGTAGATAACAATGATACGAAGTGGTTATCGTGAGGTGTAGTTTGTTGAAGTCGGGTGCCGTCGGCGGCGCTTGCATTTCGGCTTCGTCAGTCGCATCATCATCGCTACCACCGACCACCTGCCTCAACCTCCCTCCTCCGCCATATCGGTCATGTAGTCAGCCTTCAGCTCCGAGAAGCTCGACTGGTTCCATTCAAACTTTGTCCACTTCTTTCTATGCCTCAATATTCTTTACTCCTTACTACATCACCTGGCTTTGATCTCTATAACTTGCACTCTTTGGCGTCATATCCACGGCGGTTACCCGTTCTTCTTACATTACCCTTCTTATCATACCTCTGATTGCAAGCTCAGCTCCTACGCTAGCTGGCAAACAAGGTCTCGGGACTCTCCAACGGAGAGTAGCCCCGAGTATTTAACCTTCTGCCGAGGCCTTTCGTCCTGGCAAACAACAGTTCCCCCAACCAACCCTCCCCATCCACTTCCGACCACCCAGACGCTCCGAATCTTTCCCAACCACCTACAACACCAGACATCTCAGCACCATCGCAACACCTCCAAGGACCCATCCTAGCAGCAGAAGCAACTTCCAACGACCCCGTCGATCTTCCTCGGAAGCGGCGCCGCCGCGCTTCTAGCTCATCCGCAATATCGGATTCTGACCAAAGTCACACTGGAGGCAGGTCCTCCACTCATCCAAAAAGGCGGAGAACTACCGCTGCTCCGACCATGAGACCTGATCACGATCCATCCAAGACCAATACACCCTCGAGGCCCTTCTCCAACCGCTCGTCAAATGGCTCGTCGAATGGTACCGCACTCTCCCCCACGCTAAAGACGTCACCCTCGAATTACACGAATGGTTCACATGAAAAAAGCGAAAGCAACGGCTACACTAATGGTGTGGGAAGACCGACAGGAAGCTTTTTTGGTCATGATAGGGAAGAAGTGACCAGAATTCTCATACAAAGCCTTCAAGATCTCGGCTATCAAAGTGCTGCACAACAGCTGAGCAAAGAAAGTGGCCATGAACTAGAAGGTCCATCCGTAGCAGCCTTTAGGAGCGCCGTTTTGCAAGGCGATTGGGCAGAAGCCGAAGCATTCTTGATGAATAGCATAGAACAGAACTCGCCAGAAACGTCACGTGCAGGAAATGCGACAGGAAACGGGGCAAGTACTGGCCGTGGCACCCGTCTCAGTGCTTCCGCTTCAGGAGAAGGTCAACATTTTTCTCAAGCTGGTAGCTTGATCCTTTCAGAAAACGTCACAAAAGATGAACTGCTATTTCTCACGCGACAACAAAAATATCTTGAGCTGCTCGAAGAAAGAGACCTCGGAGCGGCCCTCATGGTTCTAAGGCAAGAGTTGACGCCATACAGCTCGAATACTAGCCGGTTACATGCATTATCAAGCTTGATGATGTGCGAATCAGCGGCAGATCTTCGAAGTCAAGCACAGTGGGATGGTTCGGAAGGACAGTCAAGGAGTCAACTGCTCTCAGACCTGTCAAGATCAATATCTCCCTCCGTCATGATCCCGGAGCACCGTCTTGCCGTACTTTTTGATCAGATCAAAGACAGCCAAATCGCCCAATGCAAATATCACAACAGTGCCGACTCACCTTCGCTCTATCTTGACCATACCTGCAGCCGTGATGACTTTCCACTCGTCACTGCTGAGGTCCTGAGGGGTCAACAGGACGAAATCTGGTCACTACAATTTTCTCATGATGGTAATATGCTTGCGACTGCAAGTAAAGACAGCACAATTTTAATCTACGAAACATTGACATTCAAAGTCGTCCATAGTCTGGCCGACCATAACGAGGGTGGTGTTGGCTATGTATGTTGGAGTCCAGATGACACCAAGCTGGTCAGCTGTGGTCAAGATAAATCTGCACGCGTTTGGGATACGCAAGTAAGTCACCTATCAATTTTGGTAGCAAAAACAATTCCCCCGAGATCGTCCTTTTTTGGGGGTTTGATAGTGAGACCGAGCTTTCACTCATTCTTTGTACTATATTCTCATCCTAACTGCGTCCTAGACCGGAAATTGTATTCTCGAACTAAACAGCTTCACTGAGCCCGTGACAACAGCTGCATGGTCGCCTGACGGGCAACACGTTATTCTGGGATCCATTGGGACAGATTTGCCAATTAGTATCTGGAATATGAAACGCGAGCTTATCCACAAATGGTGCGAAGAAACCGGACACAAAATTCGTGTGCACGACATTGCCATTACACCGGACGGCAGTCGACTCTTCGCCATTGAGTTGGATGATCGCATCTTCGTATTCGATTACTGGAATCGCAGCCAAATTGCGCAGTGGTCCATGGGCGTGAGGATGACGTGTATCAATGTCAGCAATGACGGGAAACATGTCTTAGTGAACATGAAAGACAATAGAGTAGTAATGCTGGATGTTGATACTGGTGAGACTGTCCAGACATTTCCAGGTCAAAAACAGTCAATTCACATGATCCGGAGCTGTTTTGGTGGTGCTGGTGAGGGTCTCATTGCTAGTGGTAGCGAAGGTACTTTCAAAACCCTCCGAGTGATTCATCATCGAGATTGATTACTAACATGATGATTTTAGACTCGAAAGTCTACATCTGGCGTCGTAGAACTGGTAATCTTATCGAAAAGCTCGAGGGTCATGAAAAGCTTTCTGGTCCAGACTCAACAGGATTTGTGAATGCCGTCGCATGGCATCCCCATGAACCCGGCATATTTGCGTCTGCTGGCGACGATCATACAGTGCGAATGTATGTAACTAATCTTCCAACTCTAGTCTCAGGTGTGCAACAAAGACTAACAAAATGCAGATGGACATCCTCCGAAGCGCTGGCAACCAGGCCACGGTTTAAAGCTCCCAATGATCCATGGCGGCCTTGGCAAAGCCATTCATACAACGGAGGCCTTAGTCGGTAGCCTCCATATCACATCTGCATCCAAATTGCAAAAATCTTTTTTAATGCTATAGAATTATCTGCATGAGAATCTTTTCCGACATTAGACTGACGGTTTGCAAGCAATCTCGGATATCCGCCGCGCAGTCCGCATTGCCTACGAACACACCGTTAGGAGCAGGAATATAGAGCGAGACGATGCCCAAAATGAACAACCTGCACAGAACAGACAATCAGCACAGAACGGACAATCTGTACAAAATGGACACATCGCACAGAATGGACACTCTGTTCAAAATGGACACATCTTGGCAAATGCAATGCCTATACGTAATCGGCACGATTTCAGATATTGGTTGCTTACACACCGTGGGCATACTCTCAGAAATAGACTGCCTGCACACCATGGGTACAATTTCGCAAATGGGGTACCTACACATTACGGGCACACTTTCGGAACTCGAGTACCTGTACATCACGTGCACGCTTTCGGAAATGAATTGCCTGCACAAAATGGGCACAGGTTCGGAAATGGACTTCCTACGCCTGACAATCAATCAAGTTCGTCTACACAAGTGTCTGATCGATCGAGTCCATCTGCATGGCATTCTGGCGAAGAATCGTAACATCCATTAGGCGTTTTTGGTAACATTGGGCATCTCCCATCGCATTGGTTCGGGGTCGTGGTGTTTACTACCAATTAGATTGTGTACGGTGAATGTCGCTTCAATGGCTTTCAACATACGGTAGCAGGCTCTCAAGGCGAAAGAGATGGGCTGAGTGGTGTTTAGTTTATTCTACAACAAACCCATGAACGGAGAAAGGGCTTTATATGGCGTGAACGTATGAGAGTGGCGTAAAGGTAGCACCAATGCATAACCTAGAACTGCGTAGATAGAACAGGCTGAGGAGCTTTCCGACGCATCTTGGATAGCATGTATATTGCTCTAGTCGAAGGCTATAATACAATCGACGAGCATTCCTCCCATAAGATATAAAACACGAAAATGCCATCTGGGCACCCCTCAAGCAAATTCCCTCTCATAATCTCATGCCAAATCGTCCTCCCAAAATCCTATAATCATTAAAGACATGAAAAGAACACCCAAGCACCCCCCAGTGGAATCCCCCAAGAATTCAACCCAATCCTCCAGTCAGACTCGCACAACCACAAAAAGAAACACGAAAAATCATCCCAGGCAACCCCCTAGTGATTTCTCCTCTCAATTTCAACTCCCCCCCCCCTCCCCCGAAATGTTCCCTCCTCCTCCAAGCCCCCCCTCCCACCAAGGTCCCCCCCCAAATCTACCCCCTCCTCGCCGACCTCCCCCCCCGACTCCCCACCCTCTCCATGCCCACCGCACCCCCACGACCCCTCTCCATCGAGGCACCCCCCACGGGACTCACGGCCCGACTCCCGCCCGCGGCGCCCACCGCCGCCGCCCTCGCGCCCCTCGCGCCCAACCGCGGACTCGGCGCCACGCTCCCGGCGCGCGTCGTCACCTGCGGCCCCCGCCCCCGCAGCGCGCGCAGCTCGTCCTCCTTGCGGCGCAGCAGGGCGTCGCGGTCGCGCAGCTGCGTGCGGAGCAAGGTCGCCTCGCTGTCGGCCGCGTGGGTGCGCGCGGAGAGGTGCATGCTGCGGAGGTGGGTGGCACGGTCCGAGGCCGCGTGGGTGAGGGTGGCGATGGTGGACTGCGCTGCGCTGAGGTCCGTCGCGAGTTGCGCGGCGGACGTCGAGGCCGTCTGGTATTGTGCGCGGATGTAGTCGGCGTCGGCGGTGGTGGCGTCGAGGCGCTTTTGGAGCGCGGTGGTGTCGATGGTGGTGGGGGGTTGGGAGGCTGGGGGTTGCTCGGTGGTGGTGTGGAGGGTCGCGGCAGCGGCGCGGGCGGATTGGAGGTCGGATTGAAGGGCGGTGCGTTCGGCACGGAGGGTGGCGATGGTTTGGGATTGGGTTTCGATGCGGTGGGTGGCTTTGTCGAGAGAGGCTTTGGTGATGTCGAGGTCGTGGTAGGCTTGGGTGAGCTGGATGCGTTCGGTTTCGTAGCGGGATTGAAGGCCTTCCATGGCTTTGTGGAGTTGTTTGTTGTCGGTGCGGAGGAAGTGGAGTTCGGCTTCTACCTCGGGCGGGATAGTAAAACCGTCTTTCTTCATGTCTTTCTCCTGTCCATTTGAAGCTTGGGGTTGCTCAGCAGGGTCGGTTACGTGAGTGGTCGACAAACCGGATGGATCGAGAACCAGCGCTGTTGGCATCTGTGCTTTGTTATAGGATCGAGACAGCCGCGCCCGCTTTTTCCGATGCTCTTTCTCTTCGTCTTCGGAAGTCTGCATGTGCATTAGATATCTGTACAAACTCAATTAATTGAGAACCTACCATTGATCGCCGCTTACACGATGGAGGACTTGCGGATTGTTGGTCGGTGGACTCTCCATCCGTGGTGGACGTTGAAGCATCGAGATATTTTTCAAACTCAGGAAACATCTCAATCTCGGGCCAGTTGTCACCCTCGTCTGCATTCTTTAGGAAAGCAACGACATCTTCCACCAAAGCAAGTATTTGTTCCTTTACTTTTGTTGCATCAGCTCGGGGATAGTTGTTTGGTACGATACCACACATTGTTTTGAACTGTGCAACGGCCTGAACAAGAGTCTGTAAACGTTCAGTCTCTTCCATCCTCTGGGGGATCCAGCGCTCAAAATGTTCGATCGAGTTTGCGACAAGCAGACTTATAGAAGGCGGCAAGTTTTTGACCGCATCTTCGCTTGAGCCTGCAAATTGACGTCGAACAAAACCAGGGCAAAAAGTACTGTCAAGACCAATGACAGCGAATACTTGCCGAGGGAGCGTTTTGGGTGGAGACTGGGTCGAATAGACTCTTACGGTAAGTGCTTGCTCACCAAGACTGACTGGGTCATCTCCAGCAAGATCACTGTATGTCGTAACCTTGGAGCCTTTGAAGTAGCTAACTACCATGGAATAGGCATCACCCGGTTTGACAAAAACAGCAATCTCTCGAGGAGGGCCGTCGTAACGTCTTATGAGCTCTGAAAGAAATGTAAACTTGATGGCACTAGTTTCAGACCACTTTGCAAACACCTCGTCTGAGACGTCGCTTTGGCTCAAGATGTTCTTGTATTCCAAATCCCTATGAAGCAAGACGTCATGCAACTTTGTCAAAAGCTTTAGAACTTCGTCGCGCGATCCGTTGTGCGGATTTTCCAAGAATGCCGGCACCAAGCTACTTTTCGTTTTCAAGACCTCCTTGAATGGGTTACCATAGCTGTCTCGCTGACTCCCGCCCATTGGTAGCGCAATCTCTAGCTCTTTCCCCGGGATTGTTTCAACAGGCTCATTGGCTGATGTGTCTTGGCCGGAAGGCTGATTGGTGCTTGGAGTACCATGCATGTGCTTCTGGTTCTCTGTTTGAGTCGTGCCATGATTTGGAAGTGGGTTTTTGTCTGGCACAGATTGAGACACGGGAACAGGTTCATGCATCTCATCTGGAAGCAAAGTAGCCAGCATGGTTGATCGAGTGGCACTTGGTTCAGGAGCTTTCGGACCAGGTGGTAAATGAGGAATGGCGGAGGGTGATCTGCTCGGCACCCCCGCCATTGGATCGGCCTGAGATAACTTTCTCTTTCGTAGTCGGGATTTCAATGGGGGGTCTGCAGGATCGAACGCCGCATCTTGACGTGCTTCTGATAATTTAGCTTCAAGTTCTGAAACGTTGAAGCTCTCTGGAGCGTTGGCTTGTGAAAATTTGGGGACCTGAGAAAACGTGTCCAATGGAGACAGTGTATCCGTGGTGTCAGAATGACCTTGCTCAGTAGGTGGTTTTGGCAACGATGATGTGGACAGCGGTTCCAGCTGTGATAATTGTGGGGATCGGCGTGATTCCTCAAAAGGCATGCCACTTTTTCCGGTGGGTTGCCCTTGCACGTAGCTTCTCTCTGTCGTAGATGTTCCTTGTGGATCAGCTTGAGCCTGAAGTAGTGATGGATGTGGTGGTTTTTGAGGGTCAATCTGGTTCCCTTGATGCATTGTTTCGGTAGGTATAGTCTTGCGAGAATTCTCTGGTGCGGTTGCGAATGGAGCTGATGTCTCGGAAGCAGAATCCATTTCTTGAGGTTCTATTGTAAGCTGGGTTTCCGTAGCTCGACTGGATATTGTTTGTTGCTGATTGTCTAGCTTGAAAACGCGAAAATCACTAGGTGAATAAGCAAAGTCTGAAACTTGTGTCCCAGATCTACTGCTGAGAGACTCCGAGAGTAGAGTCTTGGCCGCTACGACGCTATTGCTGTCGTTTGGTGATGATGAATTATTTCGTCCTCTGGTCGGGCGGTTGTCGCTTTCTGTAGACTGAGTCTTTTGAGCCTCTTCTGTAGGAGGTGGTGAAGATGTCGAGGATGTGGACCGGTCTTGATCAGGGAACCGGGAAATCTGAGGGCTTGATACACCGATGATTTCGCTGCTCAGCTCAGGTGTAGATGAAGCAAATGCTCGGGCAGGTGTATGGGGTTGAGATTGGTCAGATTGATGTAAAGTCTAGCAAATCTAATCAGTCAAAACTCTAATAAAGGCGTGTGGGCAGGTAAGGTAGAAGGGAGCTGGGGAATGACTCATAATGCAGAAGGCAATGAAATGATCGCACATTTAGCCTTTGCAAGTCTTCGCATGTATGTAGATATATTTATCGGTCCATGCGCGGAAGCAATGGTAAACGGGAAATACCTGTAATGGGCTGCTCTCTGGGATGTCTTCGTTCTGGTCTTGGTTTAGGCTTATTGACGATGTGCCCAAAGATGTGCCACCCGTATGCGAGAGATTTTCAACAGGCACAAATGATTCGTTACTTGCTACCGGTTGTGAGTCGGGCACGACCTTGATGGAGGAGTTTGAATTTGTATCAGTGGTTGAAAGATGATTGGATGAAGTAAGGTGCGAGATTGTGGTTTCTGTGTAAGTTTCTGTCGCAGTTTGCGGTGGTGCAGAAGCAGCCGGAACGTAACTCTCGTTGGACGGTTTGGAATTAGTAGTAGGCTCAGAAAGTACACTGTCTTGCGCTGGCTCTTTGCGAGATTGCTCGACAGAATTAAGAGTGGTCTCAGATGGAGGAGTTCGAGGAATGGACTTTCCAGAAGGTTGTTGAGTCAAGGTTCGGAGATGTTCAGACTTTGTGATATTTGGAGCGGGCCCCTGCACGAGATGTTCCGTTTGTCCCCGAACAGTTTCAGAAATGAAATTTGGTTTCGGGCTAATATGTTTGATGTCCTCTGCAGATTGTGATTCTTGTTGTGAATTATCACCCAAGGATGCGATTCTGCTGTGATTTTGGTGGTTATTGTTTGGCCGGGAATCACTAGTTGTACAATTTCCCGAATCTGCCGTGGACTCCTGAGTGGCAGAAACTGAGAATGACGTGTATTCACCGTAATCGATGGATTTTTGTGAAAGTTGAACTTCTGGCTGCTGTGGAGTTGCTCTGTGCCCTACTGATTCCTCGGAGCCAAACTCGATTTGTGATTCGCGGTTAGGCGTTTCAGCCGTATCTTCGTAAGATTTTGCGCCTGTGGTTTCTTTAGAGGAAGGACTTGAAGCAAGTTGCGAGGAAGTTGCTGCTGATCCAGCAGTGAATTCAGATTTGGGCGTCTGGTATTCCACTGCTCTACCTGTGATCACGTCTCCTTCGTCGGCAGTAGAGTTGTCCGTCACCGGAGAGCTCTCGGTAATCCTTCTTTTGAGAGGCCTCCCACGTGAGGAAGTAGTAGCAGTGTCTTCGTACGTTTGTTGTGATTCGCTCTTTCTCTTTTTAGAGTTCTTGGCTTTCTCAGCTTCCTTTTTGCGGTTACGATGTGTGGCCTGGTTCTGTTCCCAGTGAAGCAAAGCTTCCTGATTCAAGTTATCTTTGGGCTCCCAGGTTGGTGAATATTTTTCGCCTGTATCTGGATTATCTTCCCAATCCACCAAGTATAACCCGTTTTCGTATTTGAGAATGTCGCGAACTTCAAAAAAGTCCGGAGATAGCTTTGGTGCTTTTCGCTTTGGCAAGGAGGAATTTGGGGTAGAGTCGTCTTCGAAAGATCGTTTACGCTTCGCAATAGTAGTCGCCATTACAAGAGAACGTGCTCGAGTACGAAGGTGGAAAGTGGAAAATGAACAGCCATGGCGGGGTACGAACTTGGCTGGACTTAAATTAAGCGGAGGGTCGGTAATGAGCGAGTGTGATATGGAGTGTTGGAAGGAGCTGTCAGTTGATCGAACTTGTAACTTGCGCAAGCATCTGGAGTGATGTTCAACTTTGGCGCGGTACGGCCCGCGGTTGCAATCCAAATGGTACAATATAATGGTACAATATAAGAACATGCTGTTGACCTGTCCACAACTGAAACTAATGTAATCTATTTACAATCGACGATTCAAAATCAGTTCTGTCACGTTGCTGTCGAGCCAAATCGGTAGATTTCTTTGATCAAATTTCTCGACTACTGTATCAAATGCTTTCAAGTCAATCTTCCACCCATGTACCCCTCAACGCCTTGGAATATATCCGGAAAATGTAATATGTACAAATCTCGAGTTCTCTGGAAATCATCTGACCGTCAAATCGTGATGCTGTGTCCGTCAAAGTTTCAAATGTTTAAATATATTTGTATGGATTCAGAATTTCGTTCTGTTACTTGATCAGCTCCAATTCTCATTTTGTTCTGGACATCACCCACCGGATCGTATAGATGCTTGATCTGTTTCATAAGCTGAATCATTGTCGGGCTCCGACTGTATTGAATGAAAGGTTTCTTGGCGATACCCAAACCGTGTTCGGCACTAATGCTGCCATTTCTCTTGGCGACCCATTCATAAACAAACGGCTCCAGTGCTTTTTCCACTTGCTTGTCATATCTTCTGACTGCAACATTCAAGTGCAGATTCGAGTCACCCATGTGTCCATATCCTACAACATCCACAACTGGGTGTTGCTCATCGTCCCCAACAAACCCCGCCGACGTGAGTTTCTCGCGTGTTTCCTCAACTAGATCGTATAGTTCAGAAATGGGTATCGACAAATCGTATTTGTAGACACCGCCCCAATGGCCAAGACATTCGGGTATGCCTTCTCTGCAACCCCAGAGATCCTTGACTTGGGTTTGATCTTGCGCAACGACTCCATCTAATACGATTTCTTGGCCCATGACATGATCAAGGAAGCCCTCTAACTTTTCATTATCGTGATCCGAATTTGAGCCACTTGTCTCTACCAAGCAGTAAAAAGGACACTCTCCTTCCAGCGGCAGTTTCCTTCCGCTTGCTGTGTTTACAAGCTTTTGACTGCGCCCGTCCATGAGCTCGAATGCAGAGAGAATTTCTTGAAGCTGGCCTTTGGCTTCCTTGAACGCGGTTTGGACCTTTTCAAAACTCTCCAATCCAAAATACGCCACGTTGATAGCTGGAGATCGTTGTGGGCATTGTATCGACACGCCTGTGATTATTCCAATAGTACCTTCACCGCCGATGAATAATTGCTTAATGTCGTATCCAGTGTTGTTCTTTCTTAACTTGGAGAGATCGTCCACAATCGAACCATTAGGCAGGACTGCTTCAATGCCCAGCACACTACCATGTAGACTTCCATATCTGAGCAAACGAAGACCACCAGCATTTGTCGCCACGTTTCCTCCTATGTGACATGAGCCCTTCGCCCCGAGATCTAATGGAAATATATGCTTCTTCTCTGCGAGAAAGTTGTCTGCAACCTCCAGTATAACGCCCGCATCGGCAACGAAGACTCCCGAAACCTCATCAAAAGACCGTATCCGATTCATGCGGCTGAGATTGATGACAATCTCATCAAAGACTGGTACTGATCCTCCGACCAACCCAGTATTTCCACCCTGAGGAACAACAGCCAACATATTATCGTTGCAATATTTCAGCACTTTGCTAACCTCCTCAGTACTACCAGGCTTGACCACGAGTTTGGCATGTCCTCGATATTTCCGCATCCAATCGCTATTGAAGGCTTCGATATCTTCGCCTGCATCTTGGGTGACGCCGTCGAGAACCGCCGACTCGGATCCCAGCAGATCTTTGAAATATTTGACATGGTCGGACGATATTTGGGCATACTTTGAATCTCGCTTCAGTTCTGGATAGCTAATAAAGCAAGCATCAGCAATCTGAGAAGGTTGTGTAAGAGTCCAATCGCTTGCTCACGACTCAGATGTGAATTTGACTGCTTTCGGTGCACTTGGCCCACTCTTTGAACTTTCGTCTGGACTGATCTGATGCGGCTCAGAGGTCGCCGAAGTCCTTGCTTCTGCTTGACCAGTTTGCCATCGCACTTGAGCGAATGATCGTATGCGGGGTGCAACATGACATATCCGCCGAGGACATGATGCTGGTCGAAGGAGAGTGGCTATTCTCGACGTACAAGCCATTGTCGGGATTGAAACTGAGGGCGGACTGTGGATTCGACGGAATGCATCTGAAATTAATTTTTACAATTCAATCATTAGATAAAATGTAACAGGAATACCTCTTTGCCGGGTTGCTCCGAAGTCCGGGCACAACTCCGGTTGCTTGCTGATGCCGAAAACTTCAAGTGGAAGATATGCGCAATGACGTAATCTCTTTTGCATGATTCACGAAATGATTGTCCAGCTAACCATTTTGGGCTCCGGAAAAGGTACATTGGCTTGATTAAATACGGCAGACTCTACGAACTAATAATGGTAATCAATATCGTCCGGAACCCTACATAAGGTCTTAGGTTGAATACCTTAATGGTCTTAACGAGCGCCATATTCCCCGATCATAGGTATTATTTCACAAAGCCCAAAAACTAGGACCGATGCCCTGACGCCCTGCCATCGTGACAAACAATGTCGCTTGTCGGTGACTTCCCAGGCGCAAGAAACGCCTTTGATCAAATAGTGAATCTCATGTGAATACTCTTCCAGGCCGTTTGATCATCCTACACTATTGAACGCCTCGCTATTGTTAAACACATTGTGCGACCCAAATAAGTTCACCCGTCAGCACACTACGGCGCAAGAGAATGTCTCAGCCGGAACTCCCGCTCAGTGAATGTTCCAAAGGTTTTACTTCAAAGGTGTTGTCTTCTTCCTCATCCCAATCAATTCCCTCCTCTTCGCTCTCCCACGAACATGGGATCTTACTGGTAGATGGTGGATCAAAATCCGCAGCAGCCAACCCAATTGTTCTAGCAATCCGCGCAGCAATTTCGAGCATGAGGGAAATGAGATGTGAGGGAGGTGACGTGAGGATTTCAAAAGTCTTTCGAATGATGGTGCCAGGGAGATGTCGGTTCTGTGGGCGCGTTCCGATGAGGAATGCGGCTGGATCATGGGGAAAGGGAGATACGGATCGATATCGTGCTTTTGCAGTATTTCGGAGTCGTAGGGTATCAGGTGGTGTAACAATCTCGGGATTTTGAGGATCCGGGTGCTCTTCTGTATCGCTTAACAATGTTGGTGTGGAAGGTGCTGAACCGTTAACATCGTCATCAAGCGGCGAAGAAACAACGATGGGTTTGCTCAGGACATCAGGTTCAACTGTAACTGTGACATCAGACTCGTGACGTAAATGAGAAGGCGGAGCTGGCATTGGGAATTGCTCGTCCTTTGTTGCTTCTAAAGAAGGCTGAGCCTTGTCATCTGCCGGATGGTAGACCTCACTGTCCACAGTATGAAAGGAATCCAGGCTCGATGAAAGACCAGCTTCATCATCACGCCCTTCCAATTGTGAAGGCGCTGATGTCTGCAATGTTATTTGTGGCGGTGCTGTGACTGACCGCATTGTCGCCATGCCTTTTGGTCGAACCAACGGTTTGATATCTGTATCCAGGGCCGGTTCTAGACCCGAGGATATAGATTCAGATGTTGCTTGTTCCTCACGCCCATCCACACCAGTGCCAGTGCTTGTACCAGTACTAACACTTGCAGTTGTGCTTGCGTCGCTGTCCGAATAGTCTATATTCCTTGCATCGCATGAGACAGGAATATGTCCGTTACCTTCCGCAGGCTGCCAGATCCGATCGTGTTTCCATCTTCTTGCTTTTCCAGTAGACCGCAATCTTCCTCGTGGAGTTGGTGTCACTGGCTCACTGGGTAACTGACTTGATGCATCCTCCTTGAATGGACTCGGTGTCTTCTCATACAAAAGTACCTGATTAAAAATTGATTTTATCTCCTCTATCTTTTCTTTGTCCATGTCCGAATCATTTGGCAACTCAATACGATAGTAGGCATTGTCTCCTTTGCGGAAGACGAAAACAGATTCTTGATCGACACACCAGCACTGAGATCTTCGAAGAATAGCTTGAAGGAAATGTCCAGAAGAGAGGAAAGAAACGGACCCGGGGACTCGGTAGATACGGAAGGGACCTAGTGGTAGCAAATGGATCAGTCAAATCCGGAATAGTTAAGTGAGAAATTTCCACAGAGTAACATACCTGCCGCAACTGTTCTCTCGGTTACAGAACTCCACGGCGATGTAGGGGAGCCAGAGTTGCGGGCGATAGGCTTTGAGGGAGTTGTGAAAGAAACAATTCTAACACCGGGATGAGTGTAAAGTTCTTCAACCGCGTCGGAAGGATGCTGCAGAGTGCTCGTTGATGCTACATTTGATCGCGCAAGTCTTGTAGGCTCAGTAAAGGATCGACGAACTCCACGGGGGATAGCAGAAGCGCCTTGTTCTGGCGTAGAGATGTTGAGTTTTGGTGCCATTTCTGATTTATGAAGTGATTATGCTCCGCATCGATACAAAGTCCATATCAAACAGGCTGCAACCATCAACGTCGATGTTTCATTTGAGCGCGTCACTTTGGATGCGCGTGAAGGCACGGGATAGCATGCATGATCTTTAAAGAGGTGGCGGGGAGTGCAAGGGTGAGTCCGACTGCATTCGTCTCGAAGCTGATCAGCGCCCAGGTTCACCACCCATCAACCCCGGCACATAGGTACCTTTCCACACGGAGCAACTTCTCTGCGAGCCGCCCTGAAATCTCTTTAAGGTGCAAGTAAGGATACAGACGGTGTCTGGGGAAAAAGTGTTTCTGATTGGTAATATGGATACCACTTGAGCCTGACAGTTGCACCCAATCGTGTGCACGCTATTAGTACATCCACATCGACTCAGCTTTACCCAGTACAGCGCACCCCAAGCCTATCAGCGGTCAATATGGACAAATTAAAGAAGATTGATCTACAAAAATTAGATCTACCAAAGACTTCAGGATTCGATCCGAATGCCATCCTACGAGGAGCTCAACTGACATTGGTTGGTGGTATGTGTACTTGAGTCGATTCGTTGTCTCGCAAGTCATAGCTGAATCCCCAATCTAGCTCACCGAGCCTTACAAAATCCTGGCCTATTTACCTCTGATCATTACAGGCAAGCTGCGTTAGCTGTTGCGGCTGGTATTGCCATCCGCCTCGTAATTGCTATACCTGTACGCTCATAGTTACTGACCATGTAGATTCATTCTGACGCTTCCAGGTCATTGGCGTACGCCTGATTCTATGGTTTTTATCTCTGTTCATGAACATGGAAGCTTCTCACTGGGACAACGATGTTATCGAGGGACTTGAATTCATTGAGCACTCTGTTCTCCAAGTTCCTTTCTTCCTAATGAGTTTTATGCGCTATCTCACCCCTACACTGGACAAAATGTAAAGTATCATGGGCAATTCTTGGATATCGTGCCTGACGAAATTGTTAGGTTCATGGACAGTCTCAATTGGGTCGATAGAACATACACCCAGAAACACAAAGCAGACGATCCAAGTCAATTAAGAGCTATGTATTACCCGAATCTGAGACTATACCCGCCTCACGGGAATCCGAAGAACCACAAAATGCCATGGGAGGCCGCCACGGCCTTCTTAGTACGCTACGGTAGACGAGCCGGCATTTCTCTCGCAATATTCTTTCTATCCTATCTACCCTACGTTGGTCGTTTAGTCTTGCCAGCCGCGAGTTTCTATACGTTCAACAAAGCAGTCGGACTCCAGCCTGCACTTGTGATCTTCGGCAGCGCTCTGTTGCTTCCCCGAAGATATCTGGTCACCTTTCTACAAAGCTACTTTTCTTCCAGAAGCCTCATGAGAGAACTGGTACGTAGAGTCCACTGTGCGAGAAATCTAACGCTAACCAAGCATCAGCTTGAACCTTACTTCTCCCGAATTCGGTACGACAAGGAGCAGAAGAAGCTCTGGTTTAGAGACCGCGAAGGCGTCCTTTTTGGTTTTGGTGTCGGATTCTTCGTGTTCCTGAAGATTCCATTGCTGGGAGTCCTTATTTACGGCGTAGCCGAGGCGTCAACAGCATACCTCATCACCAAAGTGACAGAGCCGCCTCCGCCTCCTTCAGAATCAGAGCAGTATAGGCAGAGCTCGATACGATGGGAGAATAAACACGAGTTCTTGAATTTGTCTTTGGCTGATCTGGATGCACACAACATCTCGACGGATGAACTAAAGGCTGGTTCGAAGCCGGAACGCCAAGAAATGAGTGGCAAAAAATTTACTTGACTTCCGAGTATCGAGTCTCTGCTTTTGTCGAGGTTCTACAAGAGAAAAACAATACGATTTGACAAGAACCTGGGTTGCTTAGACTCTTTGGCACGTCGTCGTCATGGTGGCAGTACTTATGGCTGCTGAAGATCGTATCTCATCCGAGTACCTCTACTAAATTGAGGTCCTCGCTTCAAAATAGGTTCTGCTCGAAATACAGAAGAAAGTTAGAGAGATCGTAGTGTTCTTATTAATCATTTGTGTAATAGAAAGGCGCAAGGTGTCTGCGACTTGGGCCTGGATATTGTCGGATGCACTAATAGCGATGAGATACGATCGAATTGAAACTTGCGCGCACCACCTCCCCCCCCCCAAAAAAGGGCCCTCGTGTAGAGCCGAATTTAACCCAGTGTCAGAGACAGAAGGAACCTACAAGCCGAGATTCGGTGCGTGTAGAACTTGCTCGTGCACGAAACCAGAATTTTGAAGAATTGAAAAAAAAGGTTACCGATTTCTACCTCGAATGTGTAATCGATTGAATGGTTAGTCAACCCATGGAAAGCAATGATTCCCTCCATTTTTTTTATATGATGTATCGAAGTCCTACCGTTAAAGCGGATGTGGCGATTGATTAGGTTTTGGTGTGTTTAGACATCCACGATTTTTTGAGATCGGGGAATTGGATGGTTCCAGTCTTGCGATCGATTATGTCTGCTAGCCGTCGCTGCGGACTCCTGCTTGCCTTATTAAACAAAATTAGACAATTGACAGTCATCTCGTGACTCTTCCGCAGTAATTGCCTTCGTTGATGTGACCACGAGTATTGAAGAGTAGGGTCGGTAGGTGAGTTTTTCAACTCGCATGTCCGAAGCTGCCTTGCTGTACAACTGAATGTTGGCGGGCCGGGAGGTGTGGAGACAATGCGCAGTAAGCGAAGCATGCAGAATCTTCATCTCCTGTTTGACCAATGAGCGACAAGCGCGACTGTTGACTCCCAGAATTTAAAAATAAAGTCGCACCAGGGCAACACGGTAGATCACCGCTGAGCCGTGATCGTCGCTCTAGGCAGCAAGGCAGGGTAACTTTGCAGAGACTTTCGCTGCCCTCACTCTACAAGAATTTGGTAGGAGTTGACCATCGAAGAGATAAACGAGCCGAGGGCGATTCAGCTCAGCTACTTCTCAACTTTTGAATTCCATGGAAAGCTATGAAAGCGCGCAAAGCAGCCAGGTTGTCGCGACTAGTAGGGATTTGAGATTGAATTGAATTACGACTTTCTGCCGCGACCGGATAATATATGATATCTTATTTATATGGTGTGGATGGCTTCAATCTCGGATTTTCAAAGGGGAAATAATGGAGATTTCGGTCACAGGATCGACCATGTCTGGCGACCGTCATGGTACAATCGGATGGAATGCCGTTCGCCTCATTTCACATATCCGCGCGGGTGACAGTCGTCGCGTGAAGAGATGCATGAGGCAGACCTGAAACTGAGCGAGGCTATTCCCAGTAAGAGTGAGCGAGCAAACTCATTATCGACTGCATTGACTACTTCCCCCTGACGAATGAGCGACGAGCGCGATTCTCGACTCCCAGAATTGGAATATCCGTCAGAGTGCAAGCGCCAGGCGGAATATTTGCTGAGCCGTGATCGTCGATCTAGGCAGCAAGACAAGGTATCCGATAGGGGGTTGAAAGTGAAATGGATTATGACGTTCTCCCGCAAACGGATAGCGTGGTTCATGAGGTACGAATGCATGTTCATATGTACTCGCTATGCTTGCTTCAATCTCCCATCTTTTAAACTTGGAAGTATTAGAAACTTTATTCATAGGATCAATAAAGTCTGAAGAATGTCGTGACATAGTAAGAGAAAGTGCCGTCCACCTCATTTCTTTGATTGGGATGATTGTCATTCGTCAGGTGCTACTGAGCAGACCTAGATACGAATGCATAGTATAAAAATCAACATAGCGTGCATGAGGCAGACCTAAAGCTGAGCGAGGCTTTTCCGGTGAGAGCGAGCGAGTAGACTGGGTGTCTAACCATAGCCCCAGACTCTCGCCATCGACTGCGTTGGATGCTTCCTCTTGACGAATGAGCGACGAAAATATCTCGCGACTCCCAGAATTCGAAGTTTGAGCAAGGGAGTGGGGATGCAGTGAGGCGAGCTGAGCCGTGATCTTCAGCCGTAAGCTTTAGGCAGCAAGGCAAGGCAACTTGATAGAGATTTTCGCCGTACAATGTCCGGGAATTTGACAAAGTTTGACCAATATTGAATACGAACGAGTTGGACATTTTCAATTGAACCATTAATCAAACTTTCAAACTCGAAATAAAGCTGCATCATGGTAGCCGCTGGATATTTGACCGCACACGGATAGCGTGGAATTCGACTTTATACGGATGGGCATGCACTTGTTCTCGTTATGCTTGCGGCAAACATAAGTCAACCTCTTTCAAGGCAGCCTCGACTGGCCCCATGATACTTAGCGAAGTGTGTTGCAACCCCCACGTTCCCGTGGGTGAAGCTCCTCCCATCTTAAAGCCGGTCGCAAGACTCATCCAATCGGGCTAAGCGAAGCACGACGGCTTCCACATTTGCAACTTCAGAGATCACAACCACATGGGCAGCTAAGCCGCCGAATCAGCCAGGACTTAGGTGTCTACCATCGCTGCGGGAATGGCCCTTCCCAGTTCGAGGTTGCCCAACCCCACCCCTAAAAAATCCTGCCAGCCTTGTGCAGACACTTTCACGTTGGTGATGATCTGGATAGCGAACAGGAATACTTTGAGTTCACGACCTCCCGATTTCGCCGCCTTGCGTGGTTGGTTGCTGTCTACCGCTGAGTCATTCTGGAGAAAGGAGCTCCTGAAGTGTAACCATGCTCGTGGAAGGCTTTCATCTCCCTCAGGCCCTCTGCACTCAATCCTTGCTAGTACGTCATCAATTCCGCTAGCGCTGGTGGCTCGGCTGCCCTTTAGCAGCTTATCACGGTGAAAAACGCCTTGATGATCTGTGATAACTTCTCTTTCGAATTTTAAGATTTCCAGCGACTCGTCTCTAGGTTGACAACGAGTCTGACTACCGAATGGTGCCGTGATTAGCCCGCGGTCTCTGGAATTTGTGCAGTCGACCCGGTATCCAGAAGGGTGCTGAACCACAATAGAAAAAATTAAAACTTAAAAAATTAGAACGTTTTCATTGTCTGCAGTAGTATTGAGTTCCGGTGTGATACCTACATGCAATATACATTGATCTTGGCGAAAAGTCTCATTAGTGAAAATGTCTTCCTCGAAGGACGAATTATACTTCTTATTTGATAAGGTGCAAAGCTCTTCAAAACGATCATGGCCTTTTGGTGAAGAGCAAAGGCCGGCCTCCAAACTCTATTCAAATGGAGAATCCAAACCGTCGGATTTTATATGCTACGGCTGCATTATCGACGTAAAAGCGGGATTGTTGGATAGCACGCAATCTGTGAATTTACGCGAAAGTTCTCGGCAAGATACTCCAGATGGATTCCTGGCGTTTGATGTCATACGAGACGTCTGGAACTCCTTCACACTGAGATCAAACTCGACCGCTTTCGCCAGATTGAGTTCCATGGCTTGCCAAGATCTCGAGGCTTTACCGGCTAACATATTACTCCAAGCTATCATCTCCATCGAAGGTTGGGATGCACTTCAGAAAGCAGTCAAAGACGGTCGGTTATCATTTCGCGATTATGATTCTAAACGCTACGAACACTTCCTGGTTGATATAAATCTCTACGGCTCACGAAGTGAAGCGGAGGAAGTCGGTAACACTCTATCGCGACGCACTATTTTCCTTCAAAAAATGCGTAGCAGATTAAAAATTGGAGTTGATGAAGTAGAATACTGGAATCCGCACGTATTCTGTTCTGAAGAAGTTCTTGAGTCTCTCTCGCAACCGATGAGCATCGATTGTTCGATGTCAACCTCAATTCCCAACGCGCTGGAAGCTCAGGAATCTACGCCGGAGGCATCCCTCACAAATGACGAGTCTGTCATCGACACAATTTTAGACTCGCTCTCGCACCATCCTTTTCTAGATGATGTTGGTGTCGATGAAAGGATTCGAACCTCTTTGCTTCCGTAAGACAACTCACCTCATATACTATTTACGCTTACACATTGCTAGGCACCAGAAAGAAGCCATAGATTTTCTCACTCTACGGGAACTCGGTAATGCTAGGATGACTTTGTGGAGATATAACACAATAGATGACGACGAACCCTTGTGAGGCATCCATGAGGAATGTATACCGGAAATCCTGCTGACCAGAGCAATCTTAGCTACGAGCACGTGTTTACGGGAGCAAAACGTCGGCAGCCGGACGAGGTCAAAGGTGGCATCCTTGCAGATGAAATGGGGTTAGGGAAATCCCTTGTAATTTTGTCAGTTATCGCCGCCTCTCTTGATCGTGCTCAAGAATTTGTTTCCATGCAGGGACGTATGTTCTCCAATAGTCAGCAGAAATCCATCGGCTCTAAGGCGACACTGATTTTAGCCCCGTCCTCACGTAAGTTTTGGTGGCAATTGATATAGTCATGATCAATACTAACTTGACGTTAGTTTTGATCGATAATTGGGTCTGTGAGGTGCAGAGGTCTGACGCTTGGTTCAAAATCCCACTCTGATAAGTAGCTGATCTTTTAGGAAGGCATGCCTATTCTGGAGGGCTTTCAATATACAAATATCTTGGGTCCGGTAGGCATTCTTATGAGGAGAGAAAGCTTTTACGAGAACGTGACATCATTTTCACTACGTATGCTACCGTAGCATCGGAAACTCTTCGCGGCGATAGTATCCTCTCTAAAATTAATTGGTTTCGAATTGTCCTTGACGAAGGTACCGTAACTTGGCTCAAGACTTCTCCTATCTCATAGCTAACAGTTACTCACCGTTATCAGCTCATAGCATCAGGAATAGAAGTACAAAACAGTTCAGAGCCGTTACAGTTCTTTCGGGAATGCATCGCTGGTGCCTTACAGGCACCCCGATACAAAATAGCCTAGACGATTTAGGGTCGTTAATTACGTTCCTCAAAGTACCAATATTACAAAACCAGACAACTTTTGCAAGATACATTACAAGCCCAATTACGTCAAGTTCCAATGAAAAGTTCCAGGATCTCAAGACACTCCTACAAGCCGTTTGCATACGAAGAACAAGAGTGCTCTTGAGCTTACCAGAGCCAGTAGCAGAAGAACGAGAATTACTGCTTTCATCATGGGAACAAGTGGAGTATGATCAGATACTTCAACAATGTAAAGAAGAGATGAACATGGCAGTGAGTGGCCGGAAAAGAGGCAAATTCACAGCCACTCTACTTCAGTCACTCCTCACCTTGCGCTTGTTCTGCAATAATGGTAGAGCTAGCGATAAAAGGCACATAATTGCCAAAGGTCTTCCTGCTGATCCAGACAAAGCACTGACATACCTTGAACAACTTGCTCAGAACATGTGTGCATTCTGCTTGACAGTGATTTATTCACTCAATGAAGATAGAGGCACTGAAAGCGGTGTCTTCATGGCTTCCTGTTCTCATTTGGTGTGCCACAATTGCTTACCCCACCATCGCTCGAAGAAGGAAGCATGCCCCTCTTGTACCAACGGCGATGGTCCTGAAGAATCCTCTCAGCCGCAGTTCAGTGAATCTCGGCCTTCGCAGAATAGCTCGGAAAGGAACGATTGGAACACGGATTCTCAGAAATATCCAACGAAGCTACTAGCGCTTCTGTCCGATGTTCAGAATGGCTTAATGCACAAAAGGTAGCGCAGTATTCCCATCTTGCATCAGAGAACGGCGGCTAAAACGATGTGTTTACAGTATTGTATTTTCTGCATGGAGAAGAACCTTGACGTTATTTGGTAAACTACTTGACATCCAAAAAATCCAATACACAACAATCGATGGCTCTATGTCCTTGAAAGAACGTCTCAAAACGCTTAGCGAGTTCCGTTCTCCTGCCGGAGCCAATGTGTTACTGATGACTCTTGGGACTGGCGCAGTAGGGTAAGTTGATTTATATGAAACATCATCATTCCATCTCACGTTATTGCTCAGCCTGAATCTCGCTGTTGCATCTCGAGTCTATTTGTTAGAGCCTCAATGGAACCCCTATATCGAATCCCAAGCAATCGGACGAGCTCTCAGACTTGGTCAAACTGATCATGTGCGTATCGTTCGGTATATCATGAAGAAGACTGTGGAAGAGGTTGGTCATCAATCTACTAGTAACGGAGCTGTGTTTTGACTCTAACTCAGACCAACGTCTTGTCTCGTCAAAGGAAGAAACTACAGCTTGCAGGAGGTGGGTTCAGTGGTGGAAAAAGTACACAATCTAGCAGAATGCAAGCGGCAAAGGTAAAGTATTTGAGAAGAGCATTTTTCCAGTGTGCTGATACTCTGCCAGGACTATTTCGGCATACACTCTTCCCCTGTGACCATTGGTACAGATGTTCACTTCAATCTATGAAAGCGCTGATTCGTCCACTGCACAATTTGTAACTTTAAAGAATGCTTTATTAGATATATTGGGGAATCGTTAACCAGATCTGCCGTTTGCGAAAAACTTTACTCATTCTGGTAAGTTCTAAAACTTATCGAGTAGGTACGTGCCCAGTATCTTATCTGATACCGTCTGATGAAATTAATGTACGTGATTCATTATTATTGTCTACGAATTCCACAATGCTTATTTGAACTCAATAGTGACATCATACCCAGTACCGCTCCACAGTGACGAGGTGGTTGCAAAGCACTAAAATTAATGTACGGACTACGGAGCTGCGTGCAAAAAGTATCCACTCACGCTAAAAGTCCTAAGTTTTAGCAATGCCAGATAGGGCAAGATGCGAAAAATCCTCCTCAGGTTGAGCCTCTACTTGGCTGATTCTACTCGAAGTAAATTATAATCGAAAAAGTTGTTAATCAGTTAGAAATGTAATGAGGTTTCACTGCGCTAATTGACAAGGGTGCAGACAGAATCCACGCCAGTAAAGCTACGCTCCTTAGCGTAAGCGAACACTTTATGAACGCAGTTCCGTACCTTGATCGGGTAATAGTACAATCCAAAGAGGAATGAATACTAATGAGGATTTCTAGTTGGCCATTTGTTGAGTGTGATCAAGGGCGCGAGCGATCGTGGGAAGGTCAAGGAAGCGAAAGGACAGTACAATACTTAGATTGAGGATCCCAAGCCGCAATATTAGCCGGATGTACAGCTAAGAAAGGGAGGGTGATTCCTCGTCGAGGAGTTGGAGGACTTACAAATATCTGTACGAATAGGTAGCGGGAGGGAAAGGAGCATGCTGTCACGCCAAACTTGATTTTGCATTCTGTAATCTTATGAATGAAGCGACCGGTATACAAATTATCATATCAGATTCTACATGCCTAAGGTTTCCTACTACGCCATGTCGATGTCAACGCTGCCTTGGCGTATCACTCGGCAATTCGCTCGTCAGCCCAGTGCGGTGATCCTCCAACTCCGGACGTTCCGTCTCCAGCTCGTAACGCACTACGCCATTGCCCGATAACTCTGGTTTTGGGTACACAAAGTCTGCATTACACGCCGCGCCCGCCTCAGGGACTTGGCTATTACGTCTATCTTGCGTTTGGCTTATCATCCCGACTCCTTTTCTGGACTTATGAAGCCGCCACCAGATATAGGCGCCAGTTCCAATTGCAAGCAGTACGGCGACTGGTACACCAACGCCAATGCCTACTCTACGGCCGACTGTGAGGCTAGAAGCCGCGGCGGATGTGGTAGCTTCTGAGGGACTTGAGTTCGTCGTAGAGGATGTCCCTGAGATAGATGAAGGTATTGAGGAAGGGCCGGAGGTCTTTGAGGGCGAGATAAAGCTCGTTGTTGCAAGGCTCGTTGTTGTGGAGGAAGGCGATGTGATATTGAAATAGTGGCTATTGAACACTTCGGCATCGGACTCATTCGAGTTGGCTAGTTGGAACCAAAATGCGGGCGTCGTGACGAAATTGAGCGCTGTTGTGACATTCCAAGGAAAGTTGATGGTCTGTTGACCAGAGCTCGAGGCGCCGCCATAAGCTGTAAGGTTTTAGATATGTGCCAATCGCTAGCACATAGGATGCTCACTTATTTGGACTGGAGAGCCGTTTCCCACCCCATTATCTTGGAATACCCACAGATAATAGCTCGAAAAGTTACTCGTCCATGAAACAACCTGCACTGAATCAAGAGGCCAGGCAAGGTTCTTGCTGTAGTCACCAGCTGCGCCAGGAGGCTCTGGGGGGTTTATGAATGCGTTCTCCAAATTTTGCGCAGATACGAAGAATAGCAGGGGTCGGAAGGATCATTAAGGTATGGCATCATTATGCAGGATTCTGGATTATTTGGATAGCATAGGATAGCA
>JAGEMR010000196.1:0-40714 GCA_021030915.1 Astrothelium macrocarpum
GGAGATATTTCAATTTTATTATGAATTATAAGGTGTGCACGAGGTGGGACCGTGCACGAGATGGTGGAGACTCCTAGCGCTTGGCCTAATCAGCCGCGTGGGAACAATGGGGGCCAATCGTACCGACTACATCCTTCCAAATGCTTTCACCAAAATCGCCAAGGATATTTCCATATTCATTTGTGCGCGTGGATGGGGATTTACACATTATATCAACAATCATCTACACCTAACTTCCAAGGCCCATCTCTTAGCTGTTGTTTATGCTATTGACCTACGGGAGTGGTGGTCGACCACCGGAAACTTCGATCATATACGGGATGTAATGAACACTAACTAATGAGCAATATTGTAGAAAGCGGCAAAGCAGTTACGTTGTTACATTATAAAACAAAAGATTGATTGATCAGTGTTGCTGTGGGACTCTGTCTAGGAATTTTTTTTGCGTCGAGAAGGTTTCGTCTTAGGACTATCCGTTTGTGGATTAGCATAGTTAAAAAAAAACGGAGACAAGTTGTGATATACATCCAACAAAGCCTTTGGTACATTAGCTATCTGGTACAATGACAAGACAACGACTGAAAGATAGCCCTATGCTGAGATTTTTCTGACATGCCACCACACGAGGAGTTGGTAGCAGGCATTTCGGCTAGAGTAAGAGCCTTTTTCGCTCAAGGGCAATCATTTCGCATCTTCCATGGCTCTACCAATAGCACTCGCCCTATCCAAGCTGGTCGAGTTGTCGATATCAGCAATCTTTCTAGCATTCTAAAGGTTGATACTTCATCTCAAACTGCAGTTGTTGAGCCAAATGTTCCAATGGATAAACTTGTTCAGGCTACACTCTCCCAAGGCATGATCCCGCCGGTCGTTATGGAATTTCCGGGCATTACAGTTGGCGGCGGCTATGCTGGCTCAGCCGGTGAAAGCAGCTCCTTCAAGTACGGCTACTTTGATCAGACTATCAAATCAGTTGAAATGGTGCTTGCAAATGGAAGAGTAGTCACAGCTTCCGAGTCAGAAAATGCCGATTTATTCAAGGGTGCTGCAGGAGCACTTGGGAGTCTAGGTATCACAACCAAACTCGTCTTAAAACTTCGTCCAGCAAAAAGACTCGTCAAACTCATGTACCACCCATATACGAATATCCATGATACCATCGCAGCACTTCGCGAGGCAACCAAGGACCCCAGAAATGACTATGTAGATGGGATTCTTTTTTCCAAGACCCATGGCGTTTTAATGACTGGCGAGCTCACCGATGAGATGCCCGCATCAGAGAAGCCACAAAAGTTTAGTGGAGCCTGGGATCCTTGGTTCTATCTTCATGCCAAGGATAAGCCTATGGAGAAGCCCTCTACAGAGTACATACCACTTGCTGAATATCTCTTTCGCTATGACCGGGGAGGCTTCTGGGTTGCCGTACATGCGTTCAACTACTTTATGATGCCTTTCAATCGGTTCACGAGGTGGTTCCTGAATGATTTTATGTATACTCGGATGATGTATCGAGCTCTACACGGAGGCGACATGTCCTTTAGATACATGGTCCAGGATCTTTCGCTTCCTTACGACACAGTCGAGGAGTTTATTGACTATACGACTCAAAGGTTAGGGATCTGGCCACTGTGGCTTTGCCCTTTGCGGGGCATGAACCCACCAACTTTCCATCCCTGGACTACTGATCCTAGACAAGGCGACTCGGCTCAACCGATGTTAAACATTGGTCTCTGGGGAGCAGCTTCGTCAAATCGAGAAGAGTTTGTGCGTCAAAATCGAGATGTGGAAACACGGCTCACAGAGCTAGGCGGCCGTAAGGTTCTATATTCCCATGTATACTTTCCAGAACAAGAATTCTGGCAACTATACGATCAGAAATGGTACAAGGGGCTGAGAAATAAATACGAGGCCACCACGCTACCAACAGTATACGACAAGGTCAAGACTAATGCAGTCCGCGAGACGCTCAATAAGACACACAATCTATCATGGATGCAACTGATAGCGTCTTCATGGCCCTTTGCAGGACTTATCGGTATTTGGTACGCTATTAAAAGCAGAGATTACAAGATCCATAGACAACCTTGCTGGACCTACTGGGATGTGGATGGGAAATGAATATCTGAGGAGGATTTTGTCACCTGTTAAATCGATCAGGAAGCGATAAGCTTGCGTGAGCTCACCAAGAAAGGCTAGAAGCAACGGTAACCTACTATAAGTCAAGAAACGCATTTTAGTCCAGGGGACGGGTCTTAGAAAGAAGACAAATCAAGTCGCGCGTTTTCTTGATCCAGATACAGATCGGCTCTGCTTCGGTCTCGATGCAGGATGGCACATCAAATACAATTTACATATCTGTAAATAACCTTTGACATGCTACAAGGAATATATCTAGTTTATGCTCAGCTGCATCCCCTCTGAATTCCCAAATTGGACTGTCATAGGAATCATGAGAATTCTGAGCGGGTCTACTGAAAAGATTACACAGCTTTGACGACATGTTAAACAACAGTTCCTAATTCTGATCAAATTTGCCTTTCTTGGCAGTTTTCGCCTCGCAACCTCGGCCTTTGGTATTTCCCGCCTGCCGTAGAGTACGGTAATTTACGAACAAATTAGTGCCTCACCGCAACATTTTCATTGACTTCACCAGTTGGAAAATAGCACTGACAATCGATGGTATCGTATGTCTTGGCACCTCAGCAATGCTTTGCGCAAGAGATCAGCGATAATGATGACATGCTGCACACTGGGGGTGCTCCACGCTCAGCTAAGATGACACTCATCATTCTTTGAAGACTGCATCTATTTGGAACGATTGATTTGAGATGAAATCAATCTGGTAATATTCACAAGTGATACATTCACTAAAGATAGAGCTATGTCTTCTATCCTTGGGCATCTTATCCAAGAGGATATCTCGCCTTCTACGCGAGAACACTTCTCCTCGTACAAGTGGTGCATCGAACTATTTAATAACAGCTCCCTGATACCAGTACAAACAATTCACCAGCACAGCTCCCCCACAGTACCCTCAGACTTCATGTCTTCTACTCTTCGGGACCACAATGCCATTCTTGCGGTTCAATCGTTCTACAACCCACCACGTTCTCCCCCCTCATCGTCTACTACTTCTACCTCCACTCCTACAATGCCTCTGTCTGGTGAGCTCCACACGCTGTACTCTCTTGGCAGTGGCGTTAGCGGCCACGCAGGCATTGCGCACGGCGGTCTGATAGCGACGCTCTTGGACCAGCAAACCAGCTCTCTGCTAATCGCGGACCCAGCTGTACCGCAGCCACATACCGTCTATTGCCATGTGCGTTACATGGAACCAATCGTACTACCGAGCGCCGTCCGTGTGCGTGCGTGGAGGTCGCGAGGCGAAGGTTGAAAACACTGGGTAATGGCGAACATCAGTGATGGAGAGGGAGTGGTGCTGGCGACCGCGGAGAGTATGTTCGTGAACCGAGAGGAGAAGCTCTGAATGGATACTGATTGTGGACGACTCGATTTGCATCCATACTCGATGGAGTGAATGACGTCAATCATCGATGATGGAGCGTATAAAGGATCCAAGAAATCCACTCAGCCTTTCCGCCGTTTCGTGCAATATTGGATTGGCCATAACGTCAAATGTTGGATTAAACTTTGGTGACGTTTCTGAAAAATGCAAAGAAGCTTCACGAACAGGCCACGATACGGAGCAGCACAGTGGGGTTGTTGAAGAATGGTAGCACAAGGAGCGAGATGATCCACAGATCCCATAGCCTCCGCGTCTTTTAGTCAGCCGCTGGATCTCTGCGGAGGAGCAATGCACCTGCAGTGAGATTTCCGATGGAAATTGGAGCAAGGTAGCCCCAGAAGCCCAGCGACCAAAAGGCTGGTGCTACCAAGGATCAGAACACAATGATTGAACCAGTGATTAAGCGCGTGGGACCATCATCCCATACGATTGGTGCTGTCTTTCTTCCCTTTTCTTGGTCACCGTCTTGTCACGGAAATCAGAAATTTGCACGGTGATGAAGACGATGATTCCGACAAGAGCTTTCCATCTACATTCAGAGGCGTTAAGGGAGTGGCTGGCAGCGCTACAGCTAAAATTTGGTAGCTCTTATGCTCCATACAGTAAGTCTGAAAGCACTCATGGCATTGTGGAGGATCCAGTTCTCGTCTAATCTTTTAAGTCATTGTACATCCGTGTGAGAAGCGTGCTCATGAGAGCTTGGTTGCCGTTACCGAGGCGTGCGGTGATCAGGTAAGCCACTGGAACGAGGTAGAACAGAAGTTCTTGAGCTTGAGAGACGGTGAGACGTTCCGAGGGCCATGCTCGCCATGGCTTGTTCAAAGAGTCTTCGGGTATGGATGTTTCGAGACGTTGATTAGCGATTGTGAAGACGAGGACGTTAAGCCAAATCCAGTAGACCATTGTTGGGGCTCGAGCAGTAACGAAGAGAAAACCAGGTGATGAGTTTATTGTCATTGCTGACCCGGAAAGCGCACCAAACATCGCGAAAGCAGTCCATGGGATGATAGTGGCCTTGCGCTCGCTTCTTGTGAAGAGCCATAATCAGGACGGCGCCCGTGAGGAGAGATGAACTACCAGACCCCGGCCCGTAAGGCAACTGGATGAGGTCGGACTCCATCAGTGCGATTAAGAGCTTTCACTAAGGGAACTTGAAAAGATAGAGCTAAGTTTTTTTTGGATTGCTTCCGCATTGTATCCAGGGGCTTGAAGTTGCGAAATCAATCCCTGGGTTGATGGGTACTGGTACACATTGCTGTCTATTTACCTCACTCTCGAAATATATATTATGACAGAAGTCTGGATCTAGCTAACCGAAGCAGAAGGCGT
Organism: Astrothelium macrocarpum; assembly: GCA_021030915.1. NCBI lineage: Eukaryota > Fungi > Ascomycota > Dothideomycetes > Trypetheliales > Trypetheliaceae > Astrothelium > Astrothelium macrocarpum. The sequence goes on from JAGEMR010000196.1 coordinate 4,856, forward strand.
CGCTTTATTGACATTCGCTATTTAATCTCCAGCCTTCTGGGCTGATCGTGGATGATGAGGGAGCTGGATTTTTTTCCAAAGGCAACCTCGTCGACCAACCAAGCAAAACACTCCGACCACTAATTAGGCCATAAAACGACTCAGCACCCGGGTAACTCTGGCTGCCCTGCATCAGCTCTTGACGCTACTTAAAACTAACAGTGAATCTGGCTGAACGGACAAAACTAGCCACCTGAAAGTTTAACCACACTTGCCTCTCGCCCTACCCCCATTTACTACAGTCCCCGCAACGCCCGATCAAAATATCACAGAGGAGATGAGGTCCGGAGAACCTCGATGCTCGTTCGACTAGGATATGAATTGTTACTGAAATTGAGGTTTTGTTGTCGAAGATAATAAGTGGGAGTTGTACAAAGCACCGAAGAAGCTCATCGTCCGCAACTCTGAACGTGATATCTTTCCAATTTTCAGGAGCCTTGTAGTCCACAGCCCATGTCGATTCCCCCATTTCAAGACTTCTATTGTTCTTATCTTGCGTCGTGGTTTCGTAGTAGAGCTCTATTTCTGTTGCAACACTGCTTAATCGTTCGATGTGTTCAAACGTCCTCGGGACTGACGTGCTAACGAGCCAGGACTGGCTTATCGAACACACACTGTCGAGCCGCTTTCGGTGTTCGGTGCAGAGTTCTCGCGCCCTTTGAGCTGCGGACTACGGTTGTTTCGTATACGCGTCCAGTCAATGTTGGTGTGATCCATCACGAGATGGCTGCAACGGGACGAATTCAGAACCGTCGATCCAGTCTCATTCCTGCTGGCGTCTTAATCGATTCGCAGAGCTCAACCATGCACGTGAATATGACCTCAAGATCGAGGACCCGAACAATCGGATATCACTGAATAGTACGAATAGCGCAGGTCAATCAGGTGGTCCAGGTGGTGCAAGTAGTATACTCGCCTGGCGTGTCTCGGACTCGCGACCAAGGGAATTCTTCACAGTCTACCGTTGCCCTTAAGGATTGGCCTGGTCTCGTAATCCAGATCCCGTCCAGGAAGTCTCGCTTCTCGAATAGAGCCTCCAAGCTCATCGTTTATGGGAATGAAGCTGAGGATTCGATCCTGCGAGGCACTGCTAGGTCTGCTACGGCCAGCGTCTCAATCTAAGCGCGCAGAGCCCCCGATCTTATCTCTTGAACGGCTTGCTTGGGATCATGGATTTGCAACCGTCTCTGTCTCTGTCTCGTTCATGCAAGGAGTGTTGCATTCGACTCTTTATCTTTAATTTCACATGAAGGTCCCGATCCAGAGTCGCCATCTCGGTTTGTTCTAGTCATTGTGTTTGAACCAGTCGTTTGCCGTTTCTAAAGTTTGCAAAAATTGAATATGGTGAAGCGTTTAAGAAAGAATATCTAATTGACGTGCGCCTGTACATTCACATTTCATTTGTCTGCCTTTATCCTAACCCTTTCCCAAACCGAATTGCAAATCGATACACCCCATTATCATATGGAGGGATTTCGATACTTGCATTGGTTTGCTCTGTACTCCCATTTAGCTCAAGTATCCATGTGTAGTAGTCGCAGACGAGTCCAAGAAATACATTTAAAAATACGACAAACTGGCAAGGCGTTCATTGAGGTTTTAAGGGGCCTGTCAAAGTTAGCAGTCACAATAGCGAATGACATGAGTCTCGCCAGACCTTCGCACAAAATATCGCGCATTCATCGGAGCCAGCTCTGTCTTCATACGTATAACTCGAGGGAGTTAGATGAAGAATTACACCAATTATGACGCCTTGGGTATATGTAAGCAGCGGCCCTAAGCTAAACCTAACTAGGTAGGTAAGCAAAAAATCGCAACAGCACTTCTGTTCCAACCTCTGCAAAATAGCTTGGTGGCTTACTTCGTCCAACACTCTATATCATACTTCTTGCGTATGAATGAGCTTTGCCTTACGTCGAAAACGCTAGTGATGTGCTTATTTCGGATGGACGCATTGACTACCATGTCATATGATAACCGATAGGCTGCTCCGCGTCATGCAATTTTCGCAGCCTCACAGTATCCCGCCTGGTGCCTCGTCTAGCATAAAGTCAAAGGTAAAATTCAATTCGCAAGGCATGAAAATAAATTGATGTACTATGTTTGCCCTAAAAGTCGAGCACAAAAGACTTTTTCAGTTTTCCAATAACCAAACGCCTATTATACAGCGGTGAAGTTTGTGCGAACTGGCTCGCTATGATCTGATAGGAGCCCTGCCACCGCACGCGAGTCGCGCTGCCAGTGAAGCGTTACACAATGCCCAATCTACACCACCAGATAACCGCTCAAAAGGCGGTGCTAGGCTGGATTTCGTTTTTCATTAAGCTCCCCTTTTACTTCATCATCTATCATGTCTTGTCCCCTCTCCTTTTTTTTATGTGTACACCACCAAGAATGAGACTTTATCGCTACTTCAATCTTCTGTTGTCTACGCGTCAGATCAGGAAAACCTGGACCTGATACCATATTTGGCTGGCTATCAATAGCGACTAGAAAACATTTGCGAGACCTCGGCTCCATTTCTTGAGCTTGGAACATAAGCCCTGCCCACTCGCAATCCCGAACAATTTACAAAAGCCACCCAGCCTTGCGATGAACAAAAAGAGATTAGACTATGATGCTTATACGATGGCCTGGCTGTGTCCATTGATGTTGGAGATGGTTGCGGCACGTTGCATGCTGGATGAAGAGCACGAGCGGCTGCCCAAAAAGCAAGGCGATGGGAATCAATACTGCCTGGGACGCATTAAAGACCACAATATTGTCATCGCATCCCTTCCGGCAGGTTATCAAGGGACTAATGCAGCAGCGACTGTTGCTACCCACCTCAGTCGAACGTTTCCATCCATAAGCCTTCGGTTGCTCGTTGGTATAGGAGGAGGCGTCCCTAACAAGAAAGATGACATTCGTTTGGGGGATGTAGTGGTCGCGGTCCCAAAGGATACTCACGGTGGCGTCCTTGAATACGATCTGGGCAGACAAACCCCGACAGGCTTCCAAAGGAAGGGAATTCTATGTCCACCTCCTAAAGATTGGTTATCTGCAGTGGTAATGATGCAGGCCGACCATAAAATGGGGCCGAGCAAAGTATCTGCAATTCTCGAAAGAGCATTTGAGAAATATCCTTCTCCTGACGAATATAAGCGACCGCATTCGGACCTCGACATTCTGTTTAAGGCTGACTATAATCATGTCAAAGAGTCGGAGCCCTGTGACAAATGCGAAAAGGACAAAGCTGTGGATCGTCCTGCACGTGACCCTTTTGACAAGCCGCGTGTGCATTATGGGCTCATCGCGTCTGGCAACTGGGTGATGAAGGACGCTGCAGAGAGGGACAGGATTGGCAAAGAATCAGGAGGCGCTATTTGCTATGAAATGGAGGCTGCTGGTCTTATGAATGATTTCCAATGCATCGTTATACGAGGCATTTCTGACTATTCTGACTCTCATAAGAATGATCATTGGCAACCCTACGCGGCAGCGGTAGCCGCCGCGCTTGCTAAAGAGCTCTTGACCTATATGGATTATGCTAGTACCGGACTCATACAAGCGGAGGCAAAGCCGAGGTCAATTTGTACGTAGATCTCCTGGCAATTGACGCGATCGGTAGAACGAATTGTGCTGAATTGGTTGGTAGTCATGGTCCCATATACCAAAAACCCCGATTTCGTGGGTCGTTCTCGCATACTCGACAAGCTAAAAGAGATATTGACTCGACCCTTTCTTGATCAAAGTACAAAAGTCCAGGATCGAGCTGCTCTCTTTGGGTTGGGCGGAGTTGGGTATGTCGTTGACTGTCGTCCCAACCTTCGGCGAGTGTCAGGTGCTCACAGTCTATCAGGAAAACGCAAATAGCGATAGCGTACGCTTATTGGGTGTGGGATACTTTCCCCGCGACTTCAATATATTGGGTGCACTCTAGCAACCCTGAACGTTTCTAGCAAGCCTTCGCCCAAATTGCACATGAATGTCAGATTCCAGGACATACGCATTCAGGCACAAACATACTCCAGCTGGCGAAAAATTACCTTCAACGCCCGGAGCACGGCTCGTGGCTAATGATACTCGACAATGCTGACGATAGCGATATGTTCCTCAACTCTAACCCAACAACGCCAGCTGCACAAAATGATGCCGAGAGTCTCTCATTTAATATTCGTGTGGGATGTTACCTTCCAGTGTGCTCCCAAGGGTCGATACTTGTGACTACAAAGAATAAAAAAGCAGGTTATGACCTCTCGTATGGGAAGGGCCTAATTGAAGTCGAGAAAATGAGCCTTGAAGAATCTCATCAACTAATTCAAGAAAAATTGCCGGCACTCACTCTACATACCTCGCTCACATCACGTCTTGCTGAAAAACTAGAACACCTGCCGCTGGCGCTTGTCCAAGCTGTAGCCTTCATCCAGAAAAACTCCATAACCATTGATGAGTACCTCCGGATTTTGGAACAGAGCGATAAGAATACTGTCGAACTTCTGAGTCAGCCATTCATGACAGCGGGAAGGGACTCGAGCACGCCAAACACAGTGACAGCAACATGGATGGTCTCTTTTAACCAAATCATGAAGCAGGATACCTACGCCAGCCAGATCTTGTCTCTCATGTGCCTCTTCGATCGTCAAGGAGTCCCTGAAGCATTCTTAAAGCAACGGAACCCACGGGGCATGGGCCACCCGAACTCCGCTTCAGAAGGAAGGGCATTGGACGGAATAGCATTCAAAAGGGCCATAGGAACCCTCACAGCTTTTTCATTTGTGTCTGCAGGAAGGACGCAGGATGTATATGACATGCATCGCTTGGTGCAATTAGTGATACAGAAATGGTTAATCCACACAGGTCAATATGAAAATTGGGCAAGCCTAGCTCTATCAACATTATATCATCTTTGGCAGGACGCGTTCGTACACGATTTCGAAACCCATCTAAATATCCGCAGGAGTTACTTTCCGCATGCGAACGCTGTATTGAACCTCAAGCAGGTTGACTCAATAGACGACATGATGAACAGAGCTCGCATCCTACGTGACATGGCGGAATTTACAACAGAATGTGGGCAACCCGACATTGCGGAAGGTCTTGCAATGGAATCAATTGAACTATATAGTACCTTGTACAATGATCAGCATCCCTACACAATGGAAGCCCGGATTCTGCTGGGTTACATCTATTTGAATCAAGGTCGAAATGATGACTGTCTGAAACTGTTGGAACCCACAATAGAAGCGATCACGGGAATGTTAGGCTCGGGGCACCGGATAACCCGCCGTACCGTGTTGTGTGTAGCAAAAGCCTATCGTGGTCAAGGAAAGTGCGATATGGCCGAAGATTTGTTACTCCGAGAATTTGAGACACAGAAGACCACATTTGGAGAGGAGAATAGATTGACCCTGGGAACTCTGTCAGAGTTAGCAACTGTGTATCAATTTGAAGACCGATTGGAAAAGGCCGAAGAGTTTCAGGTGCATGTATCCAACCTCCAAAAAAAAGGTTTGGATGAGCAGAATCTGGAGACTCTTATGACCTTAAGGGATTTGGGTCAGACGTATCTCCACCAGGGTAGGTTCGCAAAGGCCGAAGCGCTTCTTCGGAAAGTGGCAGACACGCAAAAAAGGGTGCTCGGAGAAAAGCACCCTCACAGACTTATAACTCTAGCTTACCAAGCAATGGCACAACAGTCGGCAGAAGAAGCTGAAGAGCTGATGACGCACGTGGTAGAGACGCAAAGAGAAATTTTAGGTCCAGAGCATGCAAACACCATATTAAGCAACGCTTATCTGGCACTGATCTGGAAGCGTCAAGGCCGCATTGAGGAGGCTAAAACCGGTATAGCCAGTGCTGTGAAGTTAGCGGACCGTGTTTTTGGCCCCGATCATCCCGGGACACAGTGGATGTTGCAGAGATTGAAGAACTGCTCCGAGAAGCGTTGAGAGTCAAGGGGTTCGAAGTCGAAAGTCCAAAGCCAAAGTGTCGGAAAGCGAACGTCCAAAAGTCAAAGATCCAAACTCAGAGCGCCAGGAGACGGAGGGTTGACAATCGAAAGAAGCGGAAACGAAAAGCTAAAGATTAAGGAGACCTCGCCTGTAGCGAGAGGAGCAATTGCAGAAAGCCGGCCAACTGGAGAAGCAGTCTGCGTCTCGCTCCACGCACGTCTTCGTCCTGCCGGTATGACATGAAATCAAGCCTTCTCTCGAGATATTGTCTGCTTGCAAAGGAGCATCAGTGATTTGATCGACTCATAAAGGCCGAATCAACTGGATGAAGGGTTCCATGGTGAGAAGGACATTGAAAGCTCCCCTAGATTATCATTGTGCTGTATTCCTCTGTTGCTATCGGTGCGACGTATCTCTGTGAGAATAGAGTATTTGTAACAACGAAAGCGCAGTGTATCCCTCACTAGAAAAGGAGAAAATTTGCTGGATCAATTACAGAGCCATGGATAGCAAGTCTATGAAAGTTTGAGTGTAGATGGCCGTCCCACGTCATATAAATGGGCAAGCCGCGGTATGGTTATGAAAAACCACAGTCAGACCACACATGCGGCGTCTTGAACATAGTTCTCAGCATAGATTACGTCTGGCTCGGTCTCTTTTAGTTCAAGACAAAGTCATCGCTAGGATAGTATTCCGGTCTTTCACGTGAAGATGGTGAAGCCTCTGAACTTTAAGGTCTAGTGAGTACTATTGCTCAGCTTACTTCAACGCTTACTAGGGGATTTGTGTATTGTCTAACGACAGAATTGGGGTGACAGTTGTCCAGCCTTTTATCTTGTGTATAGTCGTTAGGTAGACTGGTGGCTCTACATGAAACATGTAGAGAAAGTTGGATCTGGCAATGATCTCGAATCCCAGGGTGGTACGATAATTCCGGGATAGCCAAGTAGGAAAATTAGCGGCAGAGCGTAATGCTTGCTTGTCGATTGGACAAAAGGCGTCAAAAGTCTAGTCAAGCCAGCGCAGCATTGCGTCGCATCTGCAGGCAAATGGTGAGGAACGAGTGGACGAGGAAGGGCGGCAAAGTTGGATGACGCGACTGGGTCACGGTTTTTCGCGACGCGCTAGTGACTAGCGGGATTGGCATGCAAGGGTGGTGTCAGCTTCTTCAATTCCCCACTTCCCTACCAACTTCGCCCTCTCTACTGTCTCTCACGCCACCCGCTCCATTTCACCATTGACATCTCTACTTTGCCATTCAGCTAAATTTGCTTATTGCTCATTGCTCTCTTGCCCATTATTGATCTCGATATTTCAACCACGAAGTAATTACGTCAAACAGGAAGATAGCTCTAAACCCCCGTTGACGCGGCAAACCTGAACCACACCCATCGAATCACCCTTGGCACGTTACGGATCGACTTACTGCACGCATACACACGCGTCAAACCCTTTACTGTCGCAGTTTTGACGTCCTCAAGCTCCCTCCCACATCGTAGCCATGGCTATCACGCGTCGATCGCCAGCCTTGCAGATCTACGCCGACCCCGATCAACCATTCGACTGCAACTCCGATCCCGCAAACGTAGAAGAGAAATTACTTTCGGCCCTTCGACCGCTCAGCGACGCGTCAATTAATCGTAACGTCGTCTTGGAACCTCCAATCACCGAGCCGACCCGTCCAACACCAATGAAATCCTCCTCACCACCCACCAGTTCTCCACTCCGCCCCGGTGCAGAGGCGCAGTTTGATTCAATCGACATCCCTCCGCCTCACGGACCGTTGTTTCCAACAGATTCTCCCCGAAAGAACGTTACATTCTCAACCATGCGGCCACCACCAGTTGGTAACCCGCCAGCTGCTCTTTTCCATACATTTTCTTCGCAAAAATCCAGTGACAAGGAAAATGCATTCAATTCCGTGCCTCTATCTGATAGTACAGATTATAGTGCAACATCTATTTATGGGCAGAAGTTGCCAATGAAGCGAACTCTTATGGATGCGGCTCCCCTCAAGGAACGATCTGGGAATGTGAAAAGACAGAAAATAGAGGAAGCAGCGGAGTCTCTGCTTTTGCCTGCCCCAGAGGACATGCCCCCTTTGGAAGACGATGGTGGCAAGCCTCAAATCAGTTATGCAAATCTCATTGGAATGGCCATTCTCCGGGCTCCAAATCGCCGGCTTACCCTTGCTCAGATCTACAAATGGATCTCCGACACGTTCTCGTATTACCGAACCTCTGATGCCGGCTGGCAGAATAGCATTCGTCACAACCTAAGCCTGAACAAGGCTTTCATTAAACAGGAGCGACCCAAGGATGATCCTGGAAAAGGAAATTACTGGGCCATAGAACCTGGTATGGAGAAGCAATTTCTGAAGGACAAGTCAGCAACCCGTCGTAGTCTCAACACCGAAGGACAATCTTTTTTGCAAGTCATTCCTGGTGATATTAGCGGAATACCCAGACCATCGACAGCTCCTGTCATGAGCGCTTTTGCAATGAATCCGTTCCCCGTAAAGCGGCCTGAGGCTAAGCAGGTTGATTCTAGCAAATTTCCAGATGACAACGAGCTTTCATCAGATGCTACTATTCCTGCATCTGACCCGGCATTGCAGGAGGATCCTGATGATGACGCTCGGATGCCTCCACCAACTCGCGTTATGCGCTCATCTCCACCAGCGGCTGATATTCGCTCTTCCCCACCTGCACTAATTAATCCTTCGCAGCGGCAAGACACTCCACCAGCGGTCGCGCGAGTTCCTGGTGGGAGTCGTTCTGGAGGAAGTCGCAAGAGGAAGCTTCCCATCAATGATAGTGGCTATTATTCTTCTATCGAATCATCCGCAATCAGAGCTAAAAGCCATGCACTCCTATCAGAAGCCGATTTGGAACGTCCAAGCCGTAGCAAACGCGGCAGAGCTGAAGAAGCGATTGCTCGGATGCGTTCTTCATCATATGATAGCCCTTCGAAGCCAACCCCAAATTTGAAACAACAATCGTATGGCCTGATATCTTCATCACCACTTCGCCATCAGCCATCGACCAAGAAAGGTGGTCCTCTTACTCCAGCAGTCGTCTTCAAGCGCCCTGCGAAGCCACCTCCATCTCTCTCTCCAAACACCAATCTCCGCAACCATCGTCGACGTATCCAGCAGATGATCGGATCACCAACCCATGGACTAAGCCCAATCTCTGGTGGAAATACTTGGAGCCCTGCTTTTCACATTCCCGAGGATACTTTTGAAGACTCGTTCCAGAATCCAGACTTTGGCGATTTTGAAACCTACTTGGACCCATATCCCAAGGAAGACTCGAGCCTCCTCCTGGAGCGCGGATCACCAGAACGTCGCTCTGCAAAGCGCCCTCGCATTGAGCGCGCCAACACCTCATCAGGTGTACTAGGCGACATCACCAACTCAGCCAAATCCAATTCCAACCGCTTTCCATTGGATCTCGGCCTCTCTCCGTTTAAACTCGACCCGCCCACCTTGCGATCCCCACTTCGCTTTGACTCCCCGGAAAAGCGCAAGGAACCGACTTCGTACCCCGATTTTTTTGACGACGAGCCTCAGCAAGAAGAACTCTTTGGCGTGGAACTGGGCAGTGATGGCTCTGAGGAAGGGCTTGACATTCTCCAAGGATTTCAGAAGATTGGCGCCGGAAGTGCAGCGGCTCCAGCGGCACGCAATCCGTATGGTAGCTTGAAGCCTGGTCCGGAACAGACGAAGCCGTCGAAGGCTAGATCTGGTCTTGAGCGTAGACTTACCAGCCTCTTTTGATGGCTTACCCGGACATGGGCACTGGCGCATTCAGCCAACTCGGGAAGTTGTTGGTTCTTCACGAATCACGTTGACATATACGTATCCGGTCAAGGGTGCTTGTATGAGTTCCTCGCCATGATCAATCATTTTGCTTATGGACAAGGCAAAATGAACATTTCCCGGCACAAGCTTTAATTGTTCGTTTCTTTCCGTGACCATTTCCGATGATCCATTGATTCTCTTTTTGCAAGTATTTCATACAACAGGTTGAGACGTCAATGTTGGTAATCCTCGTGATGCCGATTCGACTCCCACCTTTCGCCTTTCCCCTTCTGCTTGGTCTTCTGTCCTCTGTCTTCCTACTAAGATTGGCGAGTCGGGTCTTCTCCTTGTTCACGCGAGCATGGGTATGTGAAATGAGAGGGATCTGGCGATCGGAACTTCTTTTTCCCACGACGACGATTGAGGGCAAAATCGTGTCAGTGTATGTCTGGAACGTGGGAATGCAATGGAAATGGGATTGTGAACTGGCGCTGATTTGAATTTTTTCTTCTTTTATTGTTTTCAATGTATCGACTTTACGCCGGATATGTCTTACGAACTTGCGATGCGATCGATCGATTGATTGATTCAGTGGGCGGATGGTATCATGGGTTTTCGATGGATTATTTCATGAGTAGTGAGTAGTATGACAAATGAATCGAAAATTCTATAGTACAACATTCCATGATACTATAGACTTTGTGTACAAACGTCGTTCAAGTAAGCTAGCAGACGACAAGGGAAAGTGGGTATCATAAACCAAATTGCGCCTTAGCAACTCCCATCATGCGTCTTGTAGCTACGGCATTTTCACCCGCTCAGCAAGAAGACAGCCCGTATCCGTTGTTACGGCCTTGTAAAGGAGTACGAGCCCGGACCCGTAAGCAACAAGTCCTCCACTGCCCACAAAGCAGCATGCCCATTCTCTCTGTCTACAATCTTTACAGATTGTATTCTCAGTTTCCAGAGTGTGACCAGAACCCTAAAGCCCTGAACAAAGGCAGTATTCCCCTTGTCGAAGTCGCCTCCTTCTCCGGTGAAATACCAGATTCAGTCGCCAGATGAGCATCCTCGACATCCACAGCTTACGCACTCGATAATTTGGTCCTCTTTTAGCTGCGCCTTAGGAACTCGACAGATGCAGGTGGATTGAAAGTTGGTCTCTTTGGTTTGGATGCATTTGAGGCAGCACAGCTATAGAGATGCATTAGCTTTCATGTGAAATCCCGGTCGAAGGAGGTGTGAAGAACAAAACAAAACATACCTTTTCATAACCAGTTTTCTTCCACTTTGCAATCAAATTCGCATCCGCATACCCGTTCTTGAGCAGCCAATCGTAGAGTTGTTTCGAGATGGCTTCCTTCTCATAGTAAAGGTCATAGATGTATCTACTTCCTGCAATCTCGATAAGTCTCAAGTCAGCAAGTCTCTAGGCTAGTAAGGCAAAGATGTGGAGCTTCTTATAGAATAAGCTGGAAGGGAAATTTACAAGGCGAAGAAGGGTTGAACGTACGCTGATGTGATATCTGGAATACGGGCCATAGCATCTCATGTCGTTTTTTTCCCTCATGGCTTGCATTCTCGACATCCTTCATCTTGTTTGCAAATTCAAGGAGCGTGTCTTCGATGTCGTCGAAGCCATCTGGTGGCGGTTTACGATTGCGGGCGCTGCGAATGGGCGGCATCTTGACAAGCGGATATTCCCAGTCAAGGTCTTTAGAGGACGGAAAACTGTAGAGCAAGTAAACCGCCAGTTACAGTGGTGCCTTGGCCCTAAAGTTCACAAAAATGATCGGAGGGGTGGCGGGAGCGCGGCAAGGGACTCCCGCTCCGCAGCTCGCGGTACAAGTTGCTTGAAACTGGAACGACAACGCTACGAAAAACCTGAAGCTGTGGCGACACAATGAGGGCCACAATAGCCCTGCGGAGAATCAATGCAACATATCTGGCGAAGACGACGCGGACTTGTATGGTATCCGGCCTACCGACGAGGAATTGGGAGGCTAATCAACGTAATAGCTGCCAACTGGGACGATGCAAAGTCTCGGGTGTTCAGGAGCTATCGGGAATGGCTACGCGCTGTATGTGTTCTCAAGAATCACTAGATATCATCTGAGCGAAAGAGTTGTGATTGTTTTGGAAGATAAATTACCCAGGAAACATTTGGCTGACAAGCTACGCTTTCCGACAGGCCCCAGAAATTCAACAAATGTACACTTTGAACATGCCCGTCTCTGCCATACGTACCAAAATACGACAAGAGTTCGAGAGACATCGATACGTGGCGCAACTACCTACCGTAGACGTGCTACTTTTCCACTCACATTCGGAGTTCCAGGTCAATGTCTCTATTGATATAAAGGAAACGATCAATGGCTAATGCGTGGGATCCTATAGGAGACGTTGAATTTCTGGAAGCAAGTCACACACGTTTTGAAATATTTCAGAGCAGAGGAAGATCCAAAAGCGCGATTACCGAACAACTTCATCAGCGGTTTCTTAGAGGTGAGCTTCACCACAACTGATGTGAGTGTCGTTGAAGGGTAATGCTGATATCTTGAGTACAGGGAAGGAATTGAGTTGAAGCTAGAGCGTCAAAATCGCTTGTACATATATGCTATAGAATACTTTCTAGCATTGCCGCCACCTTTGCGCACACCTTTCGCCATGCGATGCTTCCGTACCCGTAATTTTGAAGTCATACAAACTCCGGACCATGCAATTCAAAAGTAATACAAATGCGAGAGCACCTCATGATTGCTCCTCTACATCCATAAATTCCTGCTTGGCTGCCTCGAACTTTTCCAAAATCACATCACACATGTCGTCGAGGTCGTCGATGCCTTTTTCTAACGCTTCATATGCACTTGCGCCATCTACTGATGTCAGCCCCAACACGTCAAGTTGGGTTGATATGCACACTTACCATACATCTGGACGCGAACAACCATTTTGGATTCAGAAGGGTGCGGGATCGTGTATCCGGCAAGCTCCACTTGAGGGCTATAGATCATGTTAGCAGACGCCCTGAAGACTTTGTTTAACTCTGCAATTTTGGGTGTAATGACGTTTAACCAAGCTCACGTACTTCTTCATAATGGCATGCCGCAGTGCATTCCCCAGCGTATGATCTTCGTGCAAAAACTCAAATGACGCGGCATCTTCCACCGAGTAGTCCAGCTATCTGGTGATTAGCATGGTGGCGAGCAGCCTCAAGTAGACCGGAAACAATACTACAACGCACAGTTTTCAGTCTTTGTTCATCTAGGCCGATTTCCAAAGGACTTCTGGGGATGATACTGGCGGCATCGTATGGATTGAATGCCGGCCGCTCCTTCTTAGTCCCGTTTGCTTGCTTGCCATTTGCTTGCTCGCTCCCTGCAGTTGCCTGGTCCTCTTCCAATCCGGGGTGCTTACTGGTGTCTGGAATAGTTTGCGAGCTGTCTTGCGATGCATCGATATTTTGCACTGTCTCTTCGTACGAAGGCTTTGCAGCAGATGACGATCCTTTCTCTCGTGTATTCCGCCGTGACTTGGTAGATTTACTCGCACTATTCTTGTTTGAAGTCTGACTTGCATCTTTTCTCGGGGTTTCTAGAACCACTTCATCCTCTTTTCCATCCTTTCTTGCTTTCGGCGTTGAAGGTATTTCTGCAGCCGATGATGGTGGAACTTGTACCATAGGATCTGGCGCATCCGTCATTGCTTCATCCTGAAATGCCTGTGATTCTAAACTTTGAGACATCTGAGTATCTAAATCCTGAATAGGGACATTCATAGACTGAGCAGATGCTCTCCAGCTTCGACTAAATGATTCTTGGCTTATTGGTTCACGGCTGCGGGACAAGTTTTTTTTGCCTGGCGGGCTTATCGATAAGGGACGGGTGCAGGGACTTTGGTGGATGGGTGAAAGTTTATTGGGTCCGAATGAATACGAGAATCTTCGAAAGCTTCGAAACCCAACCATCGAAGTTGAGACCATTGAGGTCGCGCTACGTCATGGCGACGCAGCAAACTAGAAGTGCAACGATCAATCGTGACACAAACGAAACGAAAATACGAGTCGCGCTGAATTTGGACGGTGGGGAATTGCCGCAGCTGGAGAATGCGGAAGGAACAGAGGTCAATGGCGACCTCAAAGGCCATGCCTCACAAACCTCACAGAGCCAGCAAATAGACATTGACACAGGAATTGGCTTTCTGGATCACATGCTTCACGCTCTCGCCAAACATTCCGGCTGGAGTCTCTACATTCGCGCTCAAGGAGATCTACACAGTGCGTGCCCGCCTCTCTCCCACTCCAACTCCCTCCCACTAACACCGCCCAGTCGACGACCACCACACCACCGAAGACACCTTCCTCGCGCTCGGGACCGCCTTCAAAACCGCCCTACACACGACAGCGGGCCTCGCACGCTTCGGCCACGCATACGCCCCACTGGACGAAGCGCTCTCACGCGCGGTGCTCGACCTCTCCAACCGGCCGTACGCGGTGATCGCGCTGGGCCTACGGCGCGAGAAGCTGGGCGATCTCAGCTGCGAGATGCTGCCGCACGGGCTGGCGAGCTTCGCGCAGGCCGCGGGCGTCACGCTGCACGTCGACTGTCTCCGGGGCGACAACGACCACCACCGGGCTGAGAGCGCGTTCAAGGCGCTGGCCGGGGCGGTGAGGATGGCTACGGCGCGCACGGGAAGGGTGGGGGAGGTGCCGAGTACGAAGGGGGTGCTGTTTTGAACGGGGGGCTGGGAGAGAGAGTGTGTGGCAGCCAGCCAGCCGGGCAAATCGGTTGGGAACCTTTTTTTGTTGCCGCTTGGCATGTGGGGGGTCTTTTGCTGTTATGGGAAATGCGCGATGCAGCGTGATCTGGTGTTGCGGCTTGGCATTTTCGCAAAGGCAATTTGTTAAAGGGTTAAAAATAACATGGAATTTGCCTTGGAAGGCCGGTCAAAAGTGAGAGATGTGCATGAATGTATGGTGAAACAGTCTGCAGCAAACACGTGTATCCAGACAAGTTATTTGAATGTGTACTGGGAAGTTTGTTTAATTGCTCAATACTTTCCAGCTTCTTCGATGTTCCTTGCACAACGTGAGATTTAAATTGTTTACAAATCAGGGCCCACTTTGAGCTTAGAGCATGGACCCTTTTCACCTTCGTTCTATCTTACACGGATTACCCAGTGCGGCTGACGTCTCCACAACACATACCCGAAGCTATATTGCCTTTCTCGATAACTCCAGCCAATGAAAACCCTGAAATTTAGCCCGCGTCTATCAAAATGTCTTTCTATGGAGCTTTTGTAGTTTTTTGACGAATAATCGATTCAGATGTCTCAGTGGCGTCACAAAGGATGCCATAGCCATCGGATACACGAAGTTGCTGTACGCCATGATCGGGATATCAAGCCTCTTGCAGACAATGCTTTTACCTTTATTGTGAATTCTGCTCTTGTCATAGAGGAGGCTGAGACATCGTTGCAGTCTCACCGCATGAATGACAGGCCCTTCGGAAAAGCTCCGTCTTCGTATGGCAAATCACGCGCAGCGACTTTGGTCAGAGCAAACGTCTTCGGATGATTGGAAATCAGGAACATCTCACCTCTAAACCACCTTTTCCACTGATCACGCCGTTAGGCACCAGGAAAATTGCGGATTACGCGTTGCGTTGCGATCATTTCGTGTTCTCTTCAACTGTGGCTTACCAATTAGGCGTACCTCAATGCAAAGGCAAGCCAAACTCTGCCGGATGGAGAGGGCCCACGTCCGCTTTGGATTCCAGGAACATAAAGCCTCACGCCGCGTGCGGCACATAATTATCTTCAGTCCATCGTCAACAACTTCAGACAGACAAAAGTTTTACAACACGAAGTATCAGTTTTTGCAACGAATGCCCATTCTACGAACCCCTTGACCGTTTGTTGGATTAAGCTTTTTAGCCAGGTACTAGGGCACTGCTGGACGAGCGATGGATCAGAGCTTGAGGGAAGGAGTCGTGCCACAGCGGAAAGCCAACTGGTAATGTGGCTTCAGGGAGGCCGTTGCGTGTGCGGGATCTCTCAATTTCGGTACGTACTGTGTGGCGCCGGGGATGGACCGAAACCCAAAATCGAATCTTCTAAACGCCTTCAAGGCTCGAATAGGTAAGCTGAACCCTGGAGGCTGACAAAAGAAAGAAGAATCCAATCAAGGCTCATCTTTGAACATCGAAACCGTGACCAAACCCTAGATCTAAAAATTCCTCGGGACCATTATCCTCAATTCAACAAACTTCTCCAACGTCCTCTTCCGTTGAGGAGTTCTACTTCTGGTCACGGCTACTCCGTATAGAGGGGCCGAATTGCATGTTTTCCTCTGCATGTCAGATCATGTTTCAGTGGTTGAGCATTGCTCGTTTACCTTATTCGTCTTCAATTCTCACTGAACTGTTCGACCGGTCTGATCACGCCTCATTTACGATTTCTTCTTAGTTTGATGGTCCTATAGACGGTGCAATTGGCTAGTTCGATTGGTCAAAGCACCGAAATGGTAACATCGTAGGTTCGGCTGTAGCACAGCCATTCCCGTTCATATTGTTGCGGGAGCTTTGGTGATCCTTGGAACTGGAACGATCCGAGCAAGGCCACAGTCTTCCGTTACACCACCGCGTCCACTCTCTGCACAAAGACGGACCCTCTAGCATTGCTTTCCAGCCCGTCCTATCAACTTTGAGACACTTGGACTCCTTGTGCCGTATTGGCTGTTTTGCCGACATCTTGGCATGACTGAATTTCTTACTATGATCGAAAAAAGATTTCTTTTTCTAGACGGCTTCGAGCCTGTTCTTTGGGGCTGACGTGTGTAACTCGGTCTCAAGATGAAGCACGCCTAATCCGTAACTCCCACACGAATGAGTAATTCGGAGAATAGAGCGGGTTCCTTGGCGCGTTCAGCTTTCTCTTGTTTAAAAGAAAACCGTTTTCAACGTCTTCCATAGTTTCTACCTTGAAATGCTAGCCACTGATAAATATACGTGACTATCATGGAGCACCAGCATGTTGAGCCAACGTGTGTAAAAGTCCCAGTGAATACATACCCACTCTTTATGGATTAGACGACTGAATTTGTTTGAATAGAAATGAACCTCAGCCCGCCATATCGCTTAATATCGAGAATTCTACCCAAAATTCCATCTTGAATTCCATTTCTAGGTCCATGAATGGCAGCCCCGTCTTTGATAGCAGCAATGACGACCTGCTATATCCGCGGCAATTCAATCTTGAGACTTTCGAAGTCGACCAAAGGCTGTCAAGATCAAATTCTATCAAGTCATCTTTGAGTCACACGTTAAGGGAACCCATCGACCTTGGCTCTCTTGGTCTCGTAAACACTGAGCCATCACGACGCCATGAACGAAGTTCATCTCGCATAAGCTTGGCAAGCCGCCTTTCTCCACGCCGATTATCTCTTCGATCTTCGAAATCACGGCAACGCGATTCTCAGATCATCACTGCGCTACCTTCACTTGATTCGAATAATGCTCTGGAAATTGAAGATGAAAAACAAGAAATCGACGTGATGGATGTCGAGAAGCAGGGAACCGAGTCCTTACCGTCATCATCTGGTGTTTCGTCTGGAGACCTGAATCTCGTGGTTTGGGATGGGCCCGATGACCCAGTAGGAGCTTCCAGTTACATACGATAGTTAATATTTTCCACAGGTAGCTGACGCTGAATTATAGGATAACCCGATGAACTGGTCCAGACCCAAGAAATGGGCTTGCACAGTTGTTCTCGCTTTCATGACATTTTGTGTTACTTTCGCCTCTTCTGTTTTTAGTGCCGCCATTCTTCCTGCCGCTCGATACTTCCACACGTCCGAAGAAGTCATGGTCCTCGGCACCGCAATCTTGGTCCTAGGCTTTGCCTGGGGGTACGTTCAAATCAATCTCCCCTTTTCCGCATCCTTACCCTCTTGCTTCATCCTCTCCCGGCTTCCTCCCCATCCTCCCTCGCTCTAAAATCAACACCCACTATCCCGCTAATACACCCTACGTGCAGACCAATCGTCTGGGGCCCCCTCTCCGAGCTCTACGGCCGCAAACCCCCACTCATGATTGGCCTCGCGATCTTCGCCATTTTCCAGATTCCTGCCGCCGTGGCCACCAATCTCGCCACTCTCCTCGCAA
The DNA here is from genome assembly GCA_021030915.1 of Astrothelium macrocarpum. NCBI lineage: Eukaryota > Fungi > Ascomycota > Dothideomycetes > Trypetheliales > Trypetheliaceae > Astrothelium > Astrothelium macrocarpum. The sequence continues at coordinate 22,795 of JAGEMR010000196.1, forward strand.
GCCGGTTTCTCGCAGGTCTCTTCGGTTCCGCTCCCCTCACCATTGTCGGCGGCGCCCTCGCTGACTTCTGGAATCCCGTGGACCGCGGCATCGCAGTTGCCATCTACTCCGGCGCCACGTTCCTCGGTCCCACCATGGGGCCTATCATCGGCGGATTCCTGACTGAGAACGAGAAGCTGGGCTGGCGATGGACGAGCTGGATCACGCTAATCGTCACCGCTTTTTGGGGAGTGTTGGGATTAGTGATTTGGCCCGAGAGCTTTGCTCCCGTCTTGCTGCAGAGGAAGGCGAAGAAGATGAGGGCGGAGACGGGGAATTCGGCATTGCACGCTGCTCATGAGGAGACTGGACTTGATCTGAGACAGATTGTGGAGAGGTACCTGGCCAGGCCGCTGGTGATGTTGGTGAAGGAGCCGATTTTGATGTTGATTACGGTTTATATGAGCTTCATCTATGTGAGATGGTAATCTCGATTGCTGAATACAGTACTGACCATAACAGGGCATCTTGTATTTGGTCTTCGAAGCGTACCCGGTCTCTTTCCAAACCCAGCGTGGTTGGTCTCTTGCTATTGCGTCTCTTCCCTTTGTCGCCGTTATGTGTGGAGTCCTTTGTGGTGCCGGTGTCATTTACTATTTCACAAAGACCCGCTTTGCTAGGATCTACAGAGAACATGGCCGTGTTCCACCCGAAGAGCGTCTCATTCCAATGATCATTGGAGGTGGTTTTTTGCCGATTGGATTATTCTGGTACGGTTGGACTTCATCACCAGATATCACGCCTTGGCCTCAGATCATCGCTGGGGCCCCTATTGGAATGGGTAAGCATTGTTACAATTTACAACGCCTCTTATTGTGACTCACAAGGCACATAGGTATCCTTTTAATTTTCTTGCAAGGCACCAACTATATGATTGACGTCTATCTGATGAATTCTGCCTCGGCAATCGCTGGCAATTCATTTGTTCGTTCTTGGCTTGGTGCTGGCTTTCCTATGTAGGTTTCCTCATCTGCACTACTCGAGTAACATACACGATTGCTAACTTATAATCTTACTCTTAGGTTTGCCGGAGCTATGTATCGTAATCTCGGCGTAGCATGGGCGACTTCGTTGCTGGGCTTCATTGCAGTTGCCTTGTTCCCCGTCCCTATCCTCTTCTACATTTACGGAGCGAGGATTCGGCAGCTTAGCAGATACAGCCCGCAATTCCCGACTGCCCCGCCCTCAGGTTCGCCTAGATGAACAAGTTCTTAGACACACCATTGACAGTCCTTTCTGTTCTTATCAATGAATCATCGGTGGCTGTAATTGGCAAGTTCTTAGTCTACCAGGGATATAATTGGCTGCGCGCACAACCTGAGCCACTCACTATCAGCGAGCAAGAGCGGGTGGGATAAGCTTTCGGGTAACATCTGGGAAATGATTTGACGATTATCAGTACTTGCATTCCGCCAGTGATCTTCCAAATCCATCAGGCTCAGATGAGAGAGGAACCCAGATCCGAGAAAATGTTGTTCCAGTCAAAATTGCCCGGGTCAATACCTTGCTCCAAACTCTGAGCTAATTCATTGAAATATGATGAAATGTCCTCTCCATTTGAGGATCCATCATTCGCCGTGACATTGGTATTGTTACTGGCTGAGGGGATACCAGGCAGAATATCATGTGGTATAGCCTTAAGAGGTGCCCCATATACTGGTGTTGTTGGAGTGCTATAGGTCAGTTGGTCGGTCGAAGGAGTCTGAAGCTGCTCGTTGCCACTTTCAGGCTGCAGCCGTAGGTTCGGAGCTGGTTCCGGAGGAGGCACCTTGTATTTACGTAGAACATGCATTAATGATTCCACGAATTTGAAAGTTGTTTCAGACTCATGCTTGGCATCCTCAAGAATTCGCAATGCTTCGGCGACCTCTTCTCGCCGTTTCTCACGGTGCGGAGATGATGTGCTGATGCACAGGTCCATCAGCAGCACAATACTCGCCATGAAAACACCCATTAAAAGACTGCAGAACTTGAACCGCAAGGTAGCGGTTTGGCCTGAGGTGTAAAGACTTGATTCAGACTGAATGATGAATCGTGCGCACTTGATACACATCTCACGTGACTGGGAGTAGGTGCTATCCACAAAGCCACGAGTAAAGTAGGGAAGGTGAAGCTTGCATCGATCCGCGTAAAGGATGAGGTAAGCTATACGTCCTTGATAGTGGATATTTGTTGCTTGATCCGGATTCAGCTCATAGGTTTCCATAAGGTTTGCCTTTGACAAGGACCAGAACTGCGGGAGTGTATTGAGTATCTCCTGTATCTCGGTGTCGATGTCCATTATCACGTCGTAGCTTGGAGACTCTCCCATTACCAGCGGATGGCGATCGACAACATTACGAGAGATCTCTGCCAACCGTATCCTCAGCAACGGATACGACATGCAAGTGGGCTGAGACAAGGGCCGTTCGATGCGGCTCATGCCATCAAAGATATCTTCATCATCGATGTTAAGAGGTTTTTTGGTCATCATTTGGCGCAAATGGCATGAGTAGACACCTTCAGCCATACCACCAAGTCTCGCAGCAATTTTCCTACCAAGCCTGTTAGTCTGCTCTGCAATTGGCTCAACTAGGAATGCTCCAAGAAATGTGGTGTGGCGCCTCGAAGCTCACCAGTCAGATGCACATAAATTCCACCAGACTCTCCGCCCAATTTCTGCTCCGGCTGTATTTGCCATTTGTCTGTTGGATGGATGATCAATACGATGGAGTCCCAACTCTCGAGCCAGAAAAAGAGACATGGTATATAACGCTCGAGCCCTGCGAGAGAATCCTTCCATATTGCCCAAGATAAATACCACGATAATGATGCCTTGAACACCTTCAATGGATATATTTGTCGTTCGGTGAGCAATGTCGAGGACGTCCTGTATAGCTTTAACCCACAACAAAGCTTGATCATTAGCTTCCCCATGGGTGGAGAAGAGGCCGTACCCGCAGTCATGTGGGACCCAAGCATGAGTTGCAGCCAAGAATATGCCCAGGAGCAAAAGTACAGGACCCGGCTTCACTTGGCGTTGGTGACTCAGATCTGTATAGATTTCTTCGACAATGGTAGGAAGTGAGGGGAGATGAACAACATGAGGGAAATGTACAATATCGCGGAGATATTTTCCCACTAGAATTTGAGCCTCTGCATAAGGAGGAAGCCAAACACACCTCACTGGCTCCGTTATCGGGTTATAAGTGAGGTCAGTTGGGTAAATATATAGCTCTGCTTGGTTGATCTGCTGAATTGGACATATTCTAAATACGAGCTTATTTGATGGTATCCGCCCTTGCTACTCTTTGTCAATATACAAGCGCCAACAATACCATAAGGTTGTTCACACTAACCGTGGGACCTTGACCAGAGTAAATACTTTCAAGCCAAGCCACATCATTATTCAAAGCTTGAGGGGACAAAGCCGAGGGAGCAAGCTTCGCTTGTGATCTTGCATCAGAGCTGGCTCCATTTAGGTTTTGCTTTGCGCTTCCTCCAGCCTCTGATTTCTGGTTCACCAAGAGCTTCTCCAGTCGGTGAAGGCGTTCAAGAATCTCCGACGAGGAGCCGGTCGGACTACTTGAGCGCTCGGGCAGGCTTTCAACAAGCTCGCACTGAATTCCACGAGAAACGCAGTTCGAACATGGCGCTTCTCTGCTGCACCGAAGCTTCCGACTCCTGCAGAAGTGGCAGGAGACTGGCCTCTGGCGCGGCGTGGCGCCACGTTTCTGCACATCCTTGGGCATATTGGTAATATGCAGTACGTGAGCTTCGAAAACAAATTGGATCCATGAATCAAGTTGGGCATCTGTATTCACTGCTCCACGGGAGGTGATCCTTCTATGGACTTTCCGCGGAGTTCCTTGCGTTCTTTCAGCTTTGTGTCACTAGTTCAAGTGAGGTGCTCCACTTCGATTTCCCGAGGGCTGACTGTGGCTGACACTAGTAAATTGTTGATCCAGTAGGATAAGTAATTGGCAGCCCCCAACTGAATATTAGGGGTTCTATCACATATTAAGCTCGTATCACAAATTTCAGCTAGCTCTTGTTACCGCCAGTCCCAAGAGCTGCCATCCATGCGATTCTGCAGTCGGAACTACTTTATGCAGAGCGATAAGAGATATCCAGTGCAATGAGAGGAAGCTACGATTCAGAGTTGAAAAGTAATTGCAGATTATGACTCAATTATCTAATATATTTGTACAGCTGGGTTTCTCTATCCTGACTCGTGATTAATCTCCTACCATCTCGTTGTTCGGTCAAAATTTGACGCGGGAAAATCTGCTATTCCGTATCCTCTCACCAAATGTCCAGAAAATGAAAGGAACTGGAATGAAGGCTACTGCGATAAAACCCAACAGCGAATTTCCCCATCCCACTCCAAGCGAGTTGTACATGCTGGTGCCAGCCAGGGGAAGCAACGCGCCAAAAAGAGAGCGGAAGACAGTTGCAGCAGCTGATGCGGAAGCAGCGTAGATGGTATAGGCATCGACAAGATAAGTTAATGCTGGCATCTTCTCTGGGTTAGTAGGATTTCTTCAACGAAGAGGGCGGAGAATTTACCATGATGATGAGGAGCCCACAACCAAGGAATCCAGTGCCGATGATCGGGGCTATCCATTGCACGTGCGCCTCAGCTGTCCACCCGTACATGAATAATCCAATTGGCACAAAAAGAGCACCAAGAAACATGGGAGGGAGGCGGTACTCTGGCTTCGGGTTTCCGCCGTTGCGTTTGGTAAGGTACTTTAGCCATCGATCCGAGACTAGACCACTAAAGAGCAAGCCAAGGATTCCTCCGACACCAGTGCCCAAATAAACCAATCCAATACTGCCATTAGAGAACTTATATTGGTCTTGGAAGACCCGAGGAAATGTCGTGTACAAGAGGTAAAGGTAGCCATAGACGATGGCCATGTAAAGGGATAGCAAGAAAACGATAGCAGAGAGGAAGAGCATCTTGATAGGTCGGAATATTGACTGTTCGAAATGTTGCTTTGGAGTCTTGCCGGTATCAAGAGCAGATCGAAGATTTGGGTTCCCAGTTTCTTTCCGCAGGCGCTTCGTCTTTCGATCCAGGATGATATAGGCGTACGATTCGCGCATGAATACAACCGTCGCAATGAAGATTGCTCCAGTCTACGGCCCTCCAGGTTAGACTTTGTTCAGACTAAAAGGCCTAGCAACTTACAACAATGGCTAATAGCCAGAAGATCCACCGCCAGCCTTTGGCTTGAGCAAGATAAGCACCAACTGCCTATTGTCAGTCAAGTATCTCTCGTAGCACACAGATCATTCTCACTTAAAGGACCACAAGAAGGGCCAACTAGCGGTCCCATGACCCAGCCCATCATTGCCAAACCCCTCTTCTCTAACGGAACCATATCAGCGATTGATCCTGCACCAATCGAGATTGGACAGCTAGCAGCTATGCCAGAGAGAAGGCGGAACACAATCAGAGCACTGAGATTGTTCGCAACCGCACATGCAATGAGAAAGATCAGAAAAATGAAGTTCGACACATTGTAGACGATCCCGCGACCATACAGTTCGGAGAGCGGAGCAATGACAAGGGGACCAAATGTGTAGCCGAGGAGATAAACAGATGTCACAAAGGAGCCGAGAATCTCGTTTGTGGAGTTGAATGTTTTCATGACATCTTCCGTAGCAGGCGAGATCATTGTGGATGCGAGGGGACTGTTCTTCTTTAGCTTGAACGAGTTCGGTTCTGAGGGGCCACTTACGACAGAAAGGTTAGAAGCGAGACGATGGCTATAGCTGTGATCTTTTTTGATGAGGACCAATTCATAGGGTTTTCTGGATCGTTTGGTCCGTCCCAGTTCACAATGTTTGGATCTTTTGGCTGTTGCTCATCTTCACTGCCATTCAATTTCCCATCCTCGTGGGCGGGTTGTTTCTCAACGTCTTGGTCGAACGAAGTATAGTCAGGCTGATCTTCATCAAAAGTAGAAACTGGTGGGCTTTGGCCTCCGACCTCTTTGCTCGTTTCCATTGTTGAAGAAAATACTCAGTGATGCGGCCAGAGCGCCCAGCAGATGGAATGAATCGAATGTTTCTCGATTGGCTTTGGAGATTGATGTGAAATGCAACAGGCCTTGATTGAATTTTAAAGATATCCATGATTTAGAAATATTTCAACACCTAAACAAATGACTCGAGCGGAAATCGCATTCCACGGAAAGTCCGCGGTCTTCCAAGCCTATGGGTCAGCCATCCGGAGTGATCAACATTCCGGGTTTTACGGAATTAACGCTGCATGCGGCAAAGCATGGGCGCAGCAATTAGGACTAGTGTATTCTCTAAAATTAAGGTAGCCAACCTCCACTTCAACTTCAGCGATAAACATTGAGACTAAGGTTCCCGCAGCCCCCGACGGCCCTTCGGCCCTGCAGCCCTCTATTCCGCCTTGTATGGAGGTTTCTTGATTCGTCGGCATCTCGTGTCATTCGCGTTGCTCTCCTATCCGAAACCATCATATACCAAGTCACGAGGGAACTTTAGAGATGCCATCAATACTGCCTTTTTGCGGCGATATTGGCCGAGACCATTATCTATCAATCCTGGACGGCATGATCCGCACGATAGGCAATAGGGTCAAGCATTGTGAGCTATGTATTCGAAATCAAACCTCTATTACAGAGCATGAGTCGGATGCTTTTCAGGCGACGATCCTCAACACTTCCACCAAAGCCATACAACAGTCAATCAAGAGCCCGGAAATTGAGTTCAACACGATCAAGTTGATCCACAAATTGCAGTAGTTCAACACCGAATCCCACCGAGGAGCGGGCATCTATGTACATATACTCTATGACCCAGATCGAAAACGTCATGGAGACCCACGTCGGATCAGCCAATTGAATTGCTAAAAGAATAAACACACATGACAAAGAGCTGAAGAGTTTGAGAGAATCATTGGAAGCTCGATGCAAGAGAAGACAAAAGAAGAGTTGACACTATGAGTTCTGGCTGCCATCCCAAGTTCAGGACTTCTGGCTAGTCGCTTGTGATATCAATCCACCTCAAATGCAGATGGGCAACCAACTTGATAAAGCGACACTGGCAACTGTTCTTAACATTACGGAGATACATTTAATGCTCCTGTTGCGAATACTGCCACAAGCAACGTTACAAGCATGCCTCCCGAGCCGTGCAACCTGTGCCCTTATGGTTGGACAGGGCTGAACGACGCCAAACCCCTTTCTAGTCCCGCTCTGGAACTGGGTCTTATATCAAAAGGTTGGTCGCGATTTGAAGGTACGTGGTGGCGACATGCAGGCCCGGCCCGGGGAACAGAGCTACAGTTCAGATCATGTGCACTGCCTGCCGCAATACAAAGACTATCCATGACGACTCACATTTTGAGATACGAAATCGTGACTGGTGCATATTGGCGGCCACCAAGGTTTTGCAATTAGTGTTGGAAATGCAAGTCGGGCTTCGCGCCGCTAGCCCACTCAGTGCTTCACAAGTCTTTCGCAAGTACCATAAGAGCCTGGCCCACATTTGAGGCAAGAACAAACGTCCCGAGTCTTGAGTCACGGGATGATGCTAGGTGCCTAACAAAGTATTAAATCAAGGCTTGGCTCAGGTCGAAGGAGCATGAACCGGATCTGGTTGCGCTATCGCAAATGACCCAGCCAGAGTTGCTCACTAAAGTCGATCACGTGTTGGGTTCACTCCATGGCTAGCAACAACAGCGAGTAAGACCTGACGCTCCCCTGCCCGATTCTCAGGTCCCGAACATTAGCAGCCATCAAGCGCTTCAGTGGTGTGGTTTACGTGGACTCTTTACCTGGATACTGTCCAGCGTTTACAAGCCTGGGAAAGATAGACGTTTATCAGGTCTACTCGAACGAGGTCAAAGAATTTTGGGCGCCACGAGGGACCGAGGCTTGGAGATTCCCCAAACCCAGAAGCTGCCATACCAGGGTCGACGATGGCAGTGTAGAAACCGGTTAAGCAACAATTCAGCACCGGAAGGCGTATCGCCTAAGAACAAATGTCGCCTGTGCTTTCAACGCAAGATGCGCTGCGATGGTAATTCGCCTTGTAGCACATGTATCGGGGAGAAAAAGTAATGCCGCCCACAAGGCGTTCCAAAAGATAACCCACATCCTGACGTATCAGAGGCACAAAATTGTAGTCGATGTTTGATAAAAAGATAAAGCTTGCGGTGATAAAATTCCTTGCAATAAATGCACTTGATAAAAAGAAAGAGGTTGTCACCTACAAGGTGCTGCCCGACGGAAAAAGCCCACACTGGGTGCGCCGCACGCATAGAAACGTAAACGGTGTTCTTAAGTGCAGCGATGGAAAATCACTCTGGCTATCTGACCAAATAACTATCTAAACAGCTAGTCGAGTAATTACTTCAGCAACTATCTAAATAATTAAAGGGGTGAAAGAGCGACGGGACGTACAAAGTACGAGGTGCACATTGCACATTGGTATTAGCCCTGTTGGATGAAAATGAAGGCGGCCAATCGCGCCAACCTGATGAGGACTTCTGAAATCCGTTCAGGTTCTGATTTGTTGCTTGGAGGAAAAGCAATCAGCATCGATCGTCTTTGATTTGTAAAAGCCATCTGCCCAACGGTTTTTAGAATTCCGCAACTATCAGCGCGAACGATTAGCTGCGAACACAAGCTGTATCTTACCCCTGGCTGATAGATACCAAAATGGACTTGAACAAGAACAGTTCTCCCGGAACAGCAAATATGTTGGTTCGTAAGCATCAAAAATGAGGAACCCATTTGGATTTCCTTTTGGTGGCCCAAACTGACAAAATCAGACAGCCATTTCCTCAACTACCTATAACGCAAGATCATAATTAATGGTGGCAGTGGCAGTCATAGCTCAGATAAGACTTAACAGCGCCAAAATCGATACCGGCATGTTGACACATTCGCAACATTATGTCTCCTCGATAATGGCATGCAACCGAAGACGTGGCGTCTGCAATTGCAGATATTACAATCCTGCTTTATCCTAGGCGTCTTTATGTCGCGACATTGCATGTTCTCGTATTATCAAAAGCCCCGCCTACCTTGCTATTGCGCGCTATGATGGCTGCAACCGTTCCTCGCTGCTATCCTTCAAATTTCTAGCATTCAGATATCTTGCGATATTACGAGTCACTCCTAGCGTCGATCTTGATACGGTATATGGTGTCCTTCTCGCCACTGGACCGTCCTCGTTCTCGGTAGGGGAAGGCAAAACCATTGGGGTCGCCTGGGCTGACGATTGTTGACAGCGACTTCTTGCGTGGACGCCAGTCTCCACTTCTGAAGACTATGAAAAGGCAGCGATTGGAGCCGAGGGTTCAGCTCGATGTGCCAAGGCAACCCTGTAGCTGACGGCTTCTTGCAGCTTACCCTTACACTCAGCAATTTCCTGCATCATAAATTGAGATTAGCCCCCTCTCTCAACAATGCGAACGAAGTCCGACACCACCCAATAGCTTATTTATACATTCTCGCGAGTCCTCACTCAAATCTCAAACTTACCGCTACCCTAAGAAAGATCTTTTTTTGTTTAACTATGAAGACATCTGAGGCCATCTATTTCATAGAGACCTTATGGTTCTTCACAGCCGACGATCTCATCAGCATACTTGTGCCGCAGTCAATCTGTGGGCTTGTTCTTGCATTAAATGGAGCACCATTTCAACCACCCTCTTCGATATCCCACGTCACAAAGCGCGCGCCTCTTGTTGCCGTTTGGGTGTGGGTACATTTGCTATCTTTCAACATCTCAAATCAACGTGACGCAGCCGCCGAGGATTCCCGAAACAAGCCATGGAGGCCAATCCCTGCTGGTCGTATCAGATCAGCCGAAGCTGAGATGCTCTCGAGCAGGCTCCTCCCGATTATAGCGTGCGTCAGTATCCTTTTGGGGGGATTCTGGCCCAGTGTTGCACTTCAGCTGCTAACTTACTGGTACAATCATGGAGGCGGAAACAAGCATTGGCTTCCCCGTGGAGTTATTAATGCAGGTGGTTACATAAGTTTCACCACAGGAGCAATTGAGGTCGCTCACGGTGAACAACGCCTCGAGCTTAGCTCTGCCGCGCTGCGATATCTAGCCACGATAGCGTCTGCTGTTTTCACCACCATTCATGCGATGGACATCTACGATCAATCTGGCGATAGGAGATGCGGGAGAAAGACTTTACCACTGGTGTTTGGTGAAATTCGTGCCCGCTATATCATCGGCTTGTTCGTTTCCATGTTTTCGCTTTGTGCTCCTTTCCTCACGTCAAGTCTATACTTGGCAAATTTCCCAACCCTTGTACTAGGGCTGTTGATAGTTAAGAGGATGTTTCAAAGTCGCCATCAAACCCTGCATTTTCAGAAGCGGACGTTCAAATTGTGGTGTCTCTGGTTGATTACTCTGTACCTTCAGCCCCCGTTGGCTGAGCAGCTCAATAGGATCAAAAGATGAAAAGATTTCATTGGTATCACTCGGATGAAATCGTGTGTTGTACAGTGGGACTCTGCATACTCTTCATGAGCATTGATATACAATAAGGACCTTCTCCTTCGATTTGATCGCATAAGCATAAGTATTGCCAGCCCTCAATCAAGTCCAGTTAAGATGTCATTTGCAATCTTCTCCGCAAGCGCATAGACGGTTGACATTGGATGGCCAGGGGGCAGAAATGGGAAAGCGCTTACATCGACAACTCTGAGCCCCTTGAGACCAAAGACTCTGCATTTAGAGTCGACGACCGCCATTGGATCACTTGATTTCCCCATAGCATTAGTGGCTGAGGCATGCCAGATAGTCAATGCAGATTTGCGGATCACGTTCCAAATCTCGTCGCCAGTCGTGATGTTGTTCCCCGGGAAGGCTTCCATTTGATTTACAACTGGTGACATCACCTTCGAACGAATTACCGTTCGAGCTCGTTTGTAAGCAGCAATGGCAATGTCTTTGTCGCGAGGATCTGAAAGCCAATTGGGCGACACGAGAGGATTCACTCTCGCGTCCCTTGAAGTTATCGACACATTTCCTCGGGAGAAAGGGGCGACGAGTGCTGTCCAAGGTGTCGCAAAGTTAAGACCACCCGGTGGTGTTCCTGTGGATAAGTCGTGGCCATTACCTGCGTAACCATCGAGGATTAGTAGCTCGATATCCGGCCAATCTGGTGGGAAAGTAGCATTTAGTGAAGCGCGGGTTAATGAAGGCACAAGGTCATTCGGTAGCTTTTCATAGGCGAGAAAATCCCCACCTGAATTGGTAAGAATTCCGGTTCGATTGCCGTTGTACAAATCGACTGCTTCTAGCACGGAGGCTGGTACATGGAGAGAATCATGGGTTACGACATCGACTTGGTATGTGGGTCCAAATACAGGATGATCCCACATATTCTGACCCACACCGGGTCTCTCTGATACGACAGGAATGTTGAGAGCTGCAAGAGGTGCGCGAGGACCGATGCCCGAGAGCATTAGCAACTGGGGAGAACGAAAAGCCCCAGCTGAGAGAATGATTTCCTTTCTTGCGGTGATATTGAAGAGAACGCTACTGGTAAGATCTCCGGTCTGGACGAGAACGCTTCGGGCGGTTTTCCCTTCATCGAAATTGACTCTTTGAACCAGTGACGACTTATACACTATCAAATTTGTCGTTCGAACAAGAGCACTGCGCAAGTAGGCTGTTGAAGCTGAGGACCGAGTCTGCGTCAAGCTGTCCTCAGCCATTCCAATATAGCAATATCCAAGCAGGCTACCATTGTTAAAGCCCGACGTGTGCTGAAGTCCAATGGACTGGCATCCGAGGGCCACCCACGAGGATATAGGGTTTGCCCAATTCGGATAGCTGATTTGAACGGGACCTTGGTCTGGGAATGTTGAACTGTCATACGAAACGGTGGCATTGGAAGCCCTTAGGCCTGAGAAAGGAGGGGTGAAGTTCGTACTCTTTTGGAAGAAAGGCAAGAATTCAGACCATGTATAAGATTGATCCCCCACTTGATCAGCCCACTTCTGATACGCACCCACGGAGCTTCTAAGGCAATGGTAAGTCATCTTGCCCGATCACTGACACGAGAGCCTCACCTGTGGTACCAAAGCGCATTTCGAGAACTCCCACCGCCAAAGGTCTTCCCCTGTTGGTATGAGTCTTGCCTACCGTCAAGTTGCTGAGCGATCGTTGAGGTTAGTATAAGAAGCAAATCAGACATAGACTCGTTTCTAAACGAACCGTTTGAGGTGTAGTACACTGATCCCAGTCAAAAAGTGGATTGCGTTCCCCAGGCTCCGTTCCCTCGTAGTAGCTATTGAAAGCAGGGATCTCCGTAAGATTGGAATTGTCGAATTCATAGAACCCTCCAGCTTCAATGACAGCCACGGACACAGACGTATTGCTAGCTAAGCGCCTAGCTAATGTCAGGCCTGCTGTGCCACCTCCCACAACAACAAAGTCAAACTCCGCAGGCAACCCATACCGACCAAAGTGCGATCCTAGTAAACCATCCGCAAGCAGTTGTTCATTTAAACCTTGTTGTCCGAGACAAGTTGTGTAATGCAGTACTGCAAGGAGCTGGGCATAGTAAAGAAGTTGCTGCCAAGAGAAATCGTGGTAGTAGAGCAGCATTGAAGCAGCTGAGATCGTGGTTCAGGGCACGAAGTGTTGATTGGAAAAGTGAAAATGTGAGCCAAGAAGGAGGAGGTGACAACGCTACCTAACCGAGATGAGATGAGAGGGGAAATTCTCCGTTATTCTCAGCATAGAACAGACAATATTTGGATCTTTTTTGCTTTTGAAGAAAAGAAAATTACAAAAATCACCAAGCTACTGGTTGCGAGAGAGAAATGATTCATCATATTAGGTTTAAGCATTGATTTTGCTATTAGTTAGATTAATGATAGATATTAATAGATACCTGCAGAAACCCATGTTGATATCTTCGTATATTATACAACTATCTTGAGAAAACGAGGATAAGCTGAATTCGGGGAGCAGGCGAAGTCATGTTGGGCGGAAACCGAAGCTGTCAACAAATGAAGGATATGACAAGCTGTTCCAGGACGCGTTAAGCGTAGTACATTCAGGCTGCTTTTTACGATCCAACGGTGTTCACAACCTTCCCGTCCCTTGTCATCTCCCGCAGAATTGTGGATCACATGCATGGTATTGCAAAAGAGGCGCAGAGAACTGCCAAGCACGGAAGTCGATCTCCAATTCCAACAGAACACTTCGAGATGCAAGCGATCGGTTATATCCTGCGGTGTGTTGCTTGAGCCACAAGCACCACGTCGTAGATCCGAATGTATCCTATTACGGTGCGTCACACGTGCGTAACCACCAACCTTCAGAATGCCTTCGCGGGCTAAACCGCTTCCTCATAAAACAAACTGGCACATGGATAATGCCAGCCACTTCTTTGCAGAGTTGACTGGATGCATTAAGTGGATATAACACTTTTGGACATTTTTTCAGACTTGTAAGCCGTCAGCTGCGAGGAGCCGCAGGCATGAGTCCTTCAGCTGAGAGGTGGCAAGCACCGCGTCATCGATTTGCACAATTTCAAGGCAACTATTTCCACAGACCCAAAACGTACAGTCTCAACAAAACTCACGTCAGATCCAATGTATGTATTGATGCTTACAGACAATTCTATTGGTTCTGGAGAGGCACAGTGTTATACAGCAGTAAGTGGGGCTTTGAAATTGTCCCACGTAGGTGTTCGTTCACGCGCAGACAGAACCGAAATGGCCGTCCCGGAATGCAAACGAATGTCATCGATTGGCAACGCTGGTAACTCCGTTGTGTCAATCCTGGATTCGGCTTCATCAAATGCGTGCCCTGAAAAAATCTAGGACGAGCGCCGCCGGAACACTAAACGTAGCCCCCTGGCGTAGCTGTGAAATTGTCGACCATATTCTGAACTACTCCGAGACCATCATCTCCCGGAGCGTACTCTATGTCAAAGTTCTTGACCAGTAATGCAGTTACCGAACGCATCTCCATCCAAGCGAGGTTCGCGCCAATGCACCGGTATTTGCCTAGCAAACATCAGCAAGTCACGGCCAGTTTTCGGCGAGAACTTCGCATCAGAAATGCCTCACCAGTCGAAAATGGGGTAAATGCATGTTTGTTGATGACCAGCTGCGGCTGACTGTACCATCGTTCTGGAATGAAGTCTGATGCGTTCTCAAAGCATGATTCGACTAGGTTGATGACCGAAATCAGTTCCCGTCGGCTCGGTCCAATGAATGGATCAGGCCTTACGTCTAAAGATGGAGTAACGCGGTGCGCAGATGGTTGTGCCTCCTGGCACCCAACGCCCGCAAACGTACGCTCCTCCACTGGGAGTCTTACGCAGGCCACCAGTTGGTATAGCAGGGAATAGTCGTAAAGTCTCTTTCAGGACACCATCGAGATGTTCCAGATCCTGAAGAGCTTTGGAATTGCTAACGTCAATTCCATCTACTTCTTCTTGGAGCCTCCGAAGATGCACAGGGTGCTCAGCCAGAAGATGGAAAGTAAATATCAATGTGCTAGCCACAGTATCACTGTCACACGCTTTAGCCAGGGGACACGGATCGGGGTTTTGGTTGCATCTATAGTTCACCTGCCCGCCACAACAAGCGCAATTGCGTCGCCATGGAGCATCCGTAGGTCCTTTGCAATTCCATTGTGTCTTTTTGACCAGTCAATCAGATGTTTGGATACCTGAAGGCGAGTTAGTTTCGTTATGAGGAGCAGAAGATCACTGACATCTGCACCCGCAGTCTCATGTCTCTACAAGATGTTAGAAAACTCAATGTCAATATCTGCGCGAGCAATTACCTGGATCCTGCTATCCATTTGCTTTACGCACCAGTGTTCCATTCGGATGAAATCACGCACTACTGGGATAATGGGGACATCAAAAGCCAGACGAGTGAGCCACGGTGAAGGAGAGAATGGGCCGACCATTTGTAATCCCCTTCGCAGGATACGAATAGCATGATGCCATCTCTTTTTTTCAAGCATTGAAAAATCGTAATCGAAAGCCAAGAGACCCATCATATCCCAGCTGAACCAATACATATAATCATTGAACAAGATCTGTTCTCCTACAGACTCTTCCACATGCTGTTTGAGTAGGTGAAGGCGGCCTTGCATTCTAGCTTCGTAGACTTCGAGCGCTGTATTGACGGTAAGAATGATATACACAATCTAGACATTGGAAAATGACCTTGCTTTGTGAAACATTGGTCCCAGACGCGCCGTCTCTCTTTATGGGCCATCTGGTCTCGCTGAGTGTTGAGACCAATATAAGGCCGTAGATCGTCGTACCACGCCGGCTTTCCAAAAGTACTGCTCTGTCCCGACTCGATAGCAAGGTAAACCTCTGGATCGAAAATGGTAAGCTCGTCAGATCCTGTCCTGACGAAATCACCATATTTCCGGTGCAGCGCATCGAGAAGATGATGGTTCCTTGAATCTAAAGAATGCCAAACGTGCCAAAACTTGGTGGTTTTCGCGAGGAGTGGTCCCGGATATTGACTCAATTCACTAAACAGGACTCGAGATACAAGGAGACTGGCAAATAGACACATAACATACGACAATGCAGATAGAGACGCAGAGAGCATAGCATAACAGGAGCACCCAATGGCGAACTCAAGACATGAGAGCACAATGTACAAGATCAAATGGACCAATATAATTTTAGGAACGTGTAGATGCCATTCTCCCTTATGGAAGATACCGCGATGTGATACAATGCCAGCAAAGCCAAACGCAATTAGCCGAGCATATGACAGAGTCATCTTGTAATGTAGATTGTGATAACGTACCAAGTTCTCGATGAGAAGCGGAGAATGGTCGGCAATGAATAGCTGTGCTGCATGTATGGCGGTGAGATGATTGACAATCAAGGATTA
Source organism: Astrothelium macrocarpum (assembly GCA_021030915.1). Classification (NCBI taxonomy): domain Eukaryota; kingdom Fungi; phylum Ascomycota; class Dothideomycetes; order Trypetheliales; family Trypetheliaceae; genus Astrothelium; species Astrothelium macrocarpum. Next base: position 38,724 of record JAGEMR010000196.1, read on the forward strand.
CAGACAACTCGACATGAAAATTGTGCAAAGACTGATTCTTCAGTACGTCCGGCTTGTATTATTTAGCACACGACATATCTACGCCCCATAGTATGATTGGTCTAGCGAAGCTTGTGTAGACCAAACCTAAATACATTTGTGATTGAACATACGCGAAATCTAGGTACTACCATTTCGAAACCACACTGGCAACTTTTGGCTTTGGGATGGGCTATCGGCCACATGGACTTGTATAATCTAACCAGGCATACTGCGCTTGAGCTTGACGTCGGCGTTATCCATCTTGAGCTTGTGGATATGGAGGTTCGGTCGAGTGTCGATAGCGAATATGGATGGAACTCGACGAAGATGCCATTGTGCGGAGCTTAAATACCTATTGAATCTGTTGAGACGTTGAGATTCATTTTATCATCTTGTGGTCACAAAGGATGGTAGCGATTTCGCTGCTCCATAACTTTACGGCGATTTACAATCACGTCGTCACTGTGGAAAGGTACCGGGCATGGTGCCAATATTGAGTTTAAATAAGCCTTGTGGACCAGATAGAACACTTATGAGTCACCTTGAGCTTTCATAGTACCTAGTAGCTCCCACAGACCCCGCTTGTCCGTTATTTAGGACGGTGAAGTATCGCGTCAACGAACAAGATGATTTAATCCACATACTCCTCCAAGTGTTCGCACTCGGTTCTTGCGTAGTTCATTGTACCGGAGACGACAATTCAAGCTTCGAAACAAGACTGCCATCCTGTGGTAATAAAGTTTGAATTTTCGTACACAATCGGGCGAACTATCTCTGAAACTTGACTAAGACTAACTCGCATTGCTCTCTTGATCTCGCGTCTGATCAATGTCGATGGTCTTTCTAATACCGATGTGGTCTTGTTGACTGGAAGCATCAAGCTCAATCCAGGTGTTGCTTGGTTCATTATGATCAGCGTCTCGATTCCACCTTCTCAAAGTCTGATGTCTTTTGGAGCTCTTTGCGAGAGCCGCGATGCTTTCGGTCGTTTTACCGCCGCCGTACTTCTTGCTCGAGCCCACATAGCTTGCATCCACTGACTCTGTCTGCCCACGTAAGACTGTGATGAAGCGAGGAACCATGGGGAAGCAGGTGCATAGAATGATTGTCGCAGTCTCCGCAACACTGCGGCATCATCAATAAACTTTGTACTTATCTGAAGATTTGAACTTGACTTACGTCCACATGCCAACTTGCGCGATAAGGTATGTAGTATCAGTGGTATGCAAAAGACGAACGGTGAAGCCTGTCCGACAAAAGCTAACTCCGATAGCACTGTTTCCGGGTTTAGCAAAGGATAAAGCATCTGGGACGTATCGCTCACATTACACCTGTAGCGAAAAGTGTGAGAACACCAAGTTTACGTCGAAATGACATATGCAAATGACCAATTGCCCACAGAGGCAGCAACAACATTAAGATATCGGATGCACAATTGACTGCCCCAGTCGATATCTGTGCTGCTGTAATGTTGATACAACGGCCTCCGGGCTTCAGAGGATCCCAAATCTTGGTCATAGGCACACACTCAAACAAGGTAACGAACCAAGCGCTTACATAGAACGCAAAATTTACCCAAATCAGCGCATGGGTAGTCCAGTAAACCGATCCTCGATGTGATGGCACGAAAATACGCATGAGCTGCAACAAAAAGGCAACTTTTGAGGTCCATATCAATGGGGAATAGAGAAGTGACAGGGCCCAACTAATCTATAGGACGTTAGCAAAAGGGTATGTAGTCGTAAGTGCAAGACAACCTGGGCAATCTTTGTAGCATCTATCGCTCGGACGTCCCAGGTATGTCCACCGATACCAACAATGCCCTGAGCCAGGAATAAACCTTCGTAGAAAGAATTTAGAACCTGCATTTGTGCTTAGTGAACCTTCATCCAAACCAGGGATCGGAAAAATTAATGAATTGAATTAGGATGGATAAATCCTATTTTTGGATGGATAAGGATGAATATCCG
>JAGEMR010000197.1:0-40491 GCA_021030915.1 Astrothelium macrocarpum
GTCCTTTACCGACTCACTTCAGAAGCCACCTTGATCCCAAGTAGACTTGACCCCAAGGATACCTAGGATCATAACAGCAATTTTAATAATTTATAAAAGAATTTTTTAGACCTTTTTTGATCTATTTTTTAATTAATCTTTATTAAATATAATATTATAAATGATTGAATTTGAATAAATCTGATATTTTTTATATTAAAAATAATATTTAAATAATTCAAATTGATAAATAAATTATTTAATAACAATTTAAAAATTTTAAAAATTTTATCAAAATTTTTTTTTTTTTAATAAAAGAAAATAATATATTTAATATATGAATAAAAAATCGTATTAAATAAAAAATTATTCTATAATTTTGAATAAATAATTATTAAAAAAAAGATATTTGAATATTATTTGATTTTATTAAAAGAAAAATTAAAGATTCAATTAAAAAAAATATTTCAAAATAAATTTCTATTTGAATAAATATATATTAAAAAAGAATTTTAAATTTTATTTATTTTTTTATTCAAAATATAAAAAATTTTCGAATTTTAATAATAAAAAGAAATTAATATAAAAATTAAAATAATAATTAAATAAAAATTAATGATAAATTGAATTTTAAATAAAAAATATAAATAATAAGAATTTCAGAAATAAAAAAAAAAAAAATAATAATAATAATAAAAAAAATTCGAAAAGAAAATTTAAAAAAAAATTTTCAAAAAAAATAAAATCAGATTTAAATCAATCAATTAAAAATCAAAAAATAAAAAAAAATAATTTTAAAAATTGAAAATTATTATTAAAATTGAAATAATTATTAATAAAAAGAAAATAATTGAAATCGTTATAATATATTTAAATCGTATAATTAAATCAATTAAATATTTTGAATAAAATAAATAATAATCAGATTTTTTTATATAAATTTCAAAAATAATATATTTAAATTTGAAATTAAAAGATTTTATATTGATGGAATAATTAATTATTGAAATTATCGAGCCGATCGAAGGTTGGTGGTGCACGATCTAGTTTGGTGCACGATCACGTGAAAACGGCTACCTCCTAATTCTCCTCAAGACCTGCCAAGCAGTTGTCAATTGGTATATCTGACACGGTAGTCCTTGTTTCGTCGAAATTAATGTCTACTAGCGCTAATTCTTCAATCCTACCAAAGTTTTTACGGCGTAAATATGATTGATAATGTTGAGTTGACCTTCTACGTGAAATTGGCAGTCGTTAGCTTCGGAAGGAAGAGGCTAAAACACTTGGTCATTTCTCAGCTCTTTGAAGGACTCGAAAAGAATCAAATCCAATTCCGTTCCTTTTTCATTAACTAAGTAATTTCCTCTTTCTCCCACATCCAAATATCGTTCCATCATACCATCCACCATGACCTTCAACGTCTGGATCTTCGCGTATCGCAAGTCCGGCACCTCTCCAGCCGACTTTCGCACGCATTACGAGAACTCGCATATTCCTCTCATCAAGAGACTAACAGGTTCTTCGTTCCCGCTGTCGCACATGCGCCATTACGTCGCGCGAACCGAGGTGGGAGGGGAGACGCCGACGGTGCTGGCTGGCCCAACGGATGATTTCGTGTGTGATGCATTTGCAGAGCTCATCTTCGCCGATGCTACCGCATTCCACCAATTTTTCGGTATCGTTAGCCAAGAAGAGGTGGCAGCCGAAATTCATGAAGATGAGGACAAGTTTTTGGATCGATCAAAGACACGAGCCGTGGTTATTGGGGAGGTGAACAAGACAGTGGCATAGGGAAACGGTAGTTCGTCCAAGTTTGCTACACGGGCGAATCTCCTGCAAGTCTGGAGAGGAGAAGGTCAGCCCAATCTACATCGGCTGATTTGTTAGTGCTGCTAAAACACGTCTGAAAAAGGATATTTGGTATGCCGACTACTCTTTGCGCTTATACATTCTCATATTTGAAACGTACGTATAGGAAAAATATTGTAAGGTGTGCACTAGATATATGGAGTAAGGTGGATGAGTATCTAAAGTTTACCCTTACTGGCTCTATCCAAAATAAGCCAGATTCAGATGAGATTGAGCCTGTCTTGCGCGATGCTAGCTCAAATTATTGTTAGTCACCTATTAAGTTATCTTAAGGCATCCAGCAAGTCCGTTCACACCACAAAAACCTTACTCCCCTGCACCAATCCATCATCCGCCTTCACAGCCGTACTCCACGCCGGCATAAACCGCCAAACCTCTTCCAACGCGGGGATCGCCCCAGGCTCATTCGCATCACTCCACAAACACACCACCTTACCATCCATGCCCCTCGGTTGTCCGTCCTCCCCATCTTCCCACGTCACAGTCACGTTCCATCCACGCTCCCACTCGCGGCTCCACAGCCGAATTTGCGTAGCACCGTCGGGTCCTACAAGGTCGAAGCGCTCGTCCACCTGGCGATCGCTACCTTCGACGTCGAGACGGACAATGGGGTGGTCGAAGAGAATGCGGCAGGCGCGCGTGTTCTTACCGACGATCTCGAAGCGCGCTTGATTGCGGTAGCCCTCCATGCGAGAGACATTGAGTGAGAGCCAGTCTTTGTAGCCGATTTCGGGAGGTGTGGATCCGGGGAGGTGGAGAAGGGAGTTGGGGACGACATTAGGGGGAGGGCCTGTCCAGCGGCAGGAATGAAGGCCAGAGTATTGGGGGAGGTCGAGGCCGGTGCATTGGATGTCTTGGCCCTTAGTGGAAGGGATCGAAGAGGCGATTTCGTGTATGTAGGATTTGAGGCCAGTGAGGCTGACGTGATTTGTGCCGGTGTCAAGGTCCACATATTGGACAAAATATGTTTTGAGGCGATTTGTTTCTGTAAATGGAAATGCGAGGAGATTATATACGAGCGACAAGACGAAGATGAGGAGGAAAAGGGAGGGGATATGGTAATGGAAGCGATGGACGAAGGGAAGGATAGGGCTGACCAGAAAGAATGTCAGGCCGGAGATGAAAAGGTAGATGGGAAGAACTGCGTTCCCATCGGCGGGTGTTTGGTGTAATGCAGAGGTTAGAAGCAGACTAATTTGTCCAGTCAGGATCACAGGAATGGGGCAGAGCAGGAGAAATTGCAAAATCCAGAGAACTGAGGGAAGTCGAGCAGACCAGCGCTGTTCGTCTTTATAGGGAATACCGAGGACATCATCGTACGCCTCGTCATTCTGTGTTCCATTGGGAACTAAGGTAGAAGATGCTTGACCACTTTGCCGACGGGAACCCCGAGCACCACCGTAGCCAGCGAAGGACATTGTCCCGCGATCGTTGCGGAGAAGCGATGTTTCTTCTGTCGCATTTTCGTCGTCATTGGTCGTCGTCGTCACTGGCTCCCGACTCCGAGAATGATGCTGAGATCTTGGAGCAATGGCACGGTTCGACGCTGTGCTATCCGTGCGAGGAAAACCAATTTCGTCATTCTCAGCAATTAATTGCGCATATGAGGATTTGCTCGGTAGAGCAAACAGCTCTCCATAGGAGATGAGAAGAGCAAAAAGGATAGCCGCAGAATAAAAGACAATAAAGTAGACTCCAGCAATGTCGAAGTTGTGTTCAAGGACAGTGACTCCGATGAGAAAAATATAGGAGATTATATACATCCAGAAAAGAGTATAGAAGCGCTGGAGGGCTGTTGGTCGAGTGAAATCAGCACCACGGAGGCCAAACCATGAGGCAGTCGTGAAAGCCGTCAGCATCATGGTCCAAACAACATATTCAGAAGCATAAATTATGAACGGATTAACCTTAACCAGTAGGAAGCTCAGGGCGACCACTATAGCTGTAGAGACAATCATTGTTACAATAGGCCGAAAGAAACCACGAAATCCATCTAGTGGAAGACCGGGGAGAGTATCATCCGCATCTTCATAGGTCAAATGCCATTTCCGAGAGAATGGATACCATTTTCCTGTTCGGTTTAAGGCGACTTGCAGAGCTATCAAAATCAAGGGACCTGCCACAAGAAGAGCGACGGATATCCCAAACAGAGTGTTCAACTGAAAAATGGCAAATACCATCCCATACAAGTCAAACCATACAGCTGCTGATCCAGCGTTCGCGCCTGGTTCTGATTTGGCAAGGGCCAGGTCATCATCCGAAGTGAGAGATTTCATGGTGGCGAGCGCGCTGGACAACATGTGCCATAACGAGTTTGTCGATGTGTGTTTTGTGTTGTCCCGAGGGGTGTGGTAATTTGACCTTGGTTCCATAAACGCCACATCAAGTCCCCGGAGGCCCAAGATACTGGTGAATATCTGATAATCTGTTCCACTCCGCACTAAGCCTCTCTTGAAGCCATCGTCGCTACTGACTGCGCCATATGGATATGGGCTGTTCCTGTAGGCCTTGGTGACTTCAGTATCGGTGCTTCGAAACAGGGTTGCTCTGCCCCCTGAGCCGGCACCCTCGAGATTCAAGAAGGTACGTGGAAACCGGGAGATGGGAAGTTTTGCAAAGACATTGGCTCCATTGAGAAAATCCTCTTCGCCATTGTTCAACAATGCAACTATTCCTCTTTTGGGACGGTTTCCGTCACTAGTAAAATGTGAAATGAGTTGGAGGACGGTCACGACGCCGACGCCATCGTCAGTGGCTCCAAATCCGGTGGAAACACTATCGTAATGGGCGTTGACTAGAACACCGCCTTGCCAATAACGGGTGTCGATATCGTCCCGCCAGTTCTCGTCGTCTCCATCATCAGTTCCCCTTATATAGACAACAATGTTCGTGCTCTCAAAGTAAATGCTGTAGTTACGAGCGGACATTGACACGTTTGAAGTTCTGTCATTGAACAAAACGACAGGTGCCGAAGCTGAGGTGAAATTTGGATGTGCGTTATCGTCCGTCACAAAGTCCACCTTGTTCTCCTTCAGAATGGACTCTATTCTGTTCAATAACCAGTCGTGAATCTCATCATTCCTCTTCGTATTGAAATGATGGAATCCATTACTGAGTTCTTGAAGGTCTTGCCAAGCGTCAGACACGTTGACAGCTGCATATTTTGAGACTGACGAGGGGGCCTGGGGGACAACGAATTGCGTGTAGAGCAAAGAAACTATGATAGCAGCGTACACGAGAACAGTGATGATGGTAACTGGAATGGGCGAGAAGGCGATTGGAAGACGCATTGTGGAGTTTGCGAGCTTCTGATTGGCCACCTATTCTTGCGTATTTTCATGACAAGAGGCGTTAAAAATCCCAATAGCTCGTCGATTTCATCTTCAACTCTACGATTCACTTGTTTAAAAGAGCGGTTAGGAAAGTTGCGATGGAGTGGGGTCAATTGATGAACGATGTTGACTTGGGCAAGCCCCGGTCGTGCTGCGATCCCCCGCCACAGTCAACCAACAGCTGTATGGCTACATATGCTCACTGTCTAAACCGCCCGTTTCTTTAGTGAATTCTTCTGAGATACCCATTCATTTGTAATCATTCTCATTGTAACATTAGCCTCGTCCCCATTCATTATGGCCATAATATATTAAAAACATAATTATCCCCAAAGAACACGACTCGTACCTGTAGCTGAAGATGGCTGAAGAGCAGCCAGCTCAGCAGCAGTCTGCGTCGCTAACACCCGTGGGAAAGCCATTAAATCTTATGTATGTCTTACTCAAAGTTCCTTCTCGACACCGATTAAGCTTACTATTGAAACCAAAAGACCTGTAGGCCTCAAAGAAGCTGCATGGGACTCACCAACCTTTCGCGCCACTGCCCTCTTCTTCTCCGATCAAATCGAAATCATTGAGCGCTGGCTTGACGGCTACGTTCGCTCTGCTTCTAGGCTCGCCCACGAGATCTCCACCCTAGAGTCTGCCGTTAACGCATTTCTGTCCTCCTCCGCTCCGCCTTCCCAAATTTCTGAAGCCGTACTCGACCACGATTATACGCTTGTTGCGTTGAGAAAACATGGCGAAGGCGCAAAAGATTTCTGGAATAATACACTACGGGGTATCAAGAAGAGCGACAGTGCAGTGGTCGAACCAATTCGAGCTTTCCTAAGTCATGATTTGCGGCAGTTCAAGGAGACCAGGCGGGTATTGGATCAGACTCAGAGAAACTTTGATAGTCTACTAGCCAGGTATATGGCACGCAAAAAGACAGAAGAGGCTTCGAGTCTTCGAGAAGATGCATTCCAGCTACACGAAGCGCGAAAGGCATATTTACGCGCATCTATGGATTTTTGTGTTGCAGCGCCCCAAGTGCGCGCTTCGTTAGACAAACTCTTGGTCAAGATATTTTCAGATCAATGGCGCGAAATGAAGGGTGCTGGTGAATCAATCGCCAATAGCTTTGGTAAACAAGGTCCGGAAATGGAGCGAGTACGTGGCTGGTGTAAGGAGATGGAGAACGGCGAGAGAGTCTTCAAGCGCGAACTACAGCAGGCGCGGCAACAGATCGAACAAAGTGCAGAAAGCTCAGTCCGACCGTCGCGCGAGCTGGACGACTACGCTGCTTCAACGGTACCATTCCTTGGGGGTACATCTCCAGCGCTCGGCGCTGGCACGCCTGCCACAGCAAAACCACGGCCGGAAAGATGTGAGAAACAAAGCTGGTTGATGCTCAAGACGCTGACGGGCAAGCCGACAAGGACAGTCTGGGTCCGACGGTGGTTCTTTGTTAAAAATGGTATATTCGGGTGGTTGGTACAAGGACTGCGATCCGGTGGTGTTGAAGAAAGCGAGAAGATCGGCGTTTTGCTCTGCTCGGTTCGTCCTGCCTTTCAAGAAGAACGCCGCTTTTGTTTTGAGGTCAAGACCAAAGATACCACAGTCGTGCTACAAGCCGAGACGCAGACAGAATTGACAGAATGGATACAAGCATTCGAGGTCGTGAAACGAAAGGCTTTGGAGAACCCTGCAAGCACAGACACACCAGGCTTGGAAAGTGGTATTGATCCTGCATTTGCAATCAGCCCTCCCGTTGCACCAGAGTTTGCTGCCAAAACTTCCGAAGGACATGTAGTTCAAGGTAGCGATGAATTCGCTGGACCCGAACGAATAGCCACGGGCCTTGGTCCGCCAGCTCCCATCGAGCCGTTGATTTCCAGGAGCAGTTTCGATGTTTCCGCAGTTTCAAGGTCCAGAGAACCTGAACGCGAAAAGGAAAGTAGTCGTGATCATGCAGCACGAATCATCCAGAAACTTGACCTGCATCGAAAATCTACTGCAACTCCACTACTAACAGGGACGCCAATCACTGGTGGTGGAATAGCAAGCCTAATTTCTGCAAGCCATACAATGCTTCCTATCGGTCCCCAAGGGCCACAGCCATTGACGTTGGATTCGAAGGCTACATTTGGTAGCAACATGCCAACTAGCACTCTCGCACCTTCAACGTTAGCGAATCCTCCAGCTCCCACGAATCTCAGCACTATGGCTGTTGTCATTAGCGGAGAGAGAGGTATTGGTCTTGGCCGTACTGACAAGACTGGAGGTATGCCAAGCGGCATTATGGCCAACATGTGGGGAAGTACGAATTGGGGCTACATCAATCGTCTCGAACGAGGAGAAGTCAAACAAGTCCAGGAGAAGCAGGACAAGCCTTCTCTGGCTCCTCCAGCTACTCCAGTCATCAAACCTCCACAAACCCCTGGACCGGGTCTGGGCTCCACCGATGCAGTAGGAAGTGGGATTAAGTCGAGAGATCCATCACCAGGCGGATTAATCCATCGCAAGACGTTGAGTGTTGGAGATGATCTTGCTATAGGCCCGAAATCAGCGCCTCTGATAAGTGCGGCACCAAAAGATGATTTTCCCAACTATTATCCACTACCTCTCAAGGCTCAAGATGCCCAATTCAGAATTCTGTTTCCAAATGTTCCTCGAGCGGAGAGGGTTGTACTTGTATTTCGGGCAACTTGGAATCCTAATGATCAGCAAGAGTTCCCTGGACGAGTTTACGTGACCGTTAATGAGGTATATTTTTATAGCCACCACCTTGGCTTGGTCTTGATATCAGGTGTTAGTCTTGCCTCGATCTCGGAAGTTACAGCTGCACCTGGTAAAGACTGCGACTTCCTTTACTTGCATTTTAAGGAGGCACGGCAAAGCGACTTTACTCGCATCACCATCAAAACTTTCCTAGAACCACTTAAACTTCTTCAGAAACGACTGAATTTTCTCGTTCGGAACTGCAACGCTGAAAAATCGGCATCAATTGAGGAAGTCCTCAAAACGCTTATCAAGATGGAGACTGACGATCCTGGGCAAAGTCCCAGTGTAGGCAGTTGGGAGGATTTGCAGTCACCAAACGTCGAGGGAGACCGAGATGATCGTCCAGTCAACCGTCGCGATCTTGATGTCCGAGGTACAATTCGCATTGATGGAAACCTATATGGAGACTCGCCCAAAGACATCATCTCCAAAGACGTTACCAAATTCAAATTGCCCAGTCAGCCCGTGTTATACGCTCCTCAAGGCTTTCCTCCTCCGTCAGTGGAGAAGGTTTTTGATGTCAGTGCGAAGGCTTTGTTCCACACAATGTTTGGCGACAAGAGTGCGGTCTTTCAAATGCTTTACAAGGATCGATGGGCCAATCGTAAGTCAAACCCGAGTTCAACCTACCATTACTGTCGGCTCACTAAGCTATGTCCAGGCATCATCCAAAGTCCTTGGATCCAGCCAGACTCCAGCTACTTCCGCCGCTCCTTCACCTACGAAACCTCCGGCGCCACCTCACCCTCATCCCAAATCGTCGACTATCAACTCATCGACGTCCTCAACGACCACCTCTGCTACGTCATAACCGACAAAAAATCCCCCTGGCACCTCCCGCGCCCCTCCTCCTTCCTCCTCCACACCAAATTCGTCATCACCCACGTCGCCAAAGCCCGCTGCAAACTCGCCATCTTCACCCGCTCCGACTGGCTCCCCGAAGACGAACCCCCCTCCTCCTCCTCCTCCTCATCCACCCAATCCCTCCCCCCAGCCTGGCAACGCCACCTCATCGACGCCCAAGCCCGCACCGAGCTCGCCCTCGACGCCCGCGACCTCACCACCCTCGTCGCCAGCCAAGTCGCGCGCCTCGGCCCGCGCACCCGCACCAACAAAGCCGTGCAGATCTTCGGCCACATCGGCATCGCCAAGGACGTCGCGGGCGCCCCCGCCGCCGCTGCCGCGGTCGTCGACGCCACCGCGATCCCTGCGCTCCCCGGCCGCCGCCTCCGCATCCGGCAGCGCACGCTCGCGGGCCTGCTGCTGGCGGCCGCGCGCAAGACCGCGGTGAGGGCGGGGGCGCGCGTCGCGGCTGTCGTGCTCGATGTCCTGGGCGTGCTGGTGCGTGGCGTGGTCGCGGTGTGCTCGGCGCATTTGCTGCTGGTGCTGGCGCTGGTGCTGAGCGTGCTGGTGAATGTGTGGACGGGGCGGCGCGAGGGCGTGCAGTGGTGGCGCGAGCGGAATGCGGTGGGGTTTATGAGGAGGGTGGGCGTGGGTCCGGATGTGAAGATGGCGAGGGCGGTGTGGTTGAGGGATGTGGAGGAGTGGATGGAAGGGGCGAGTGTGGTTGCTGTTGGAGATGGTGCGGGCGAGGTGGGTGGGAGGAGGTGTGTGGATACGTTTAGTCGATTGTTGGGGGAGACGGATCTTGCGGTGGTGCCGAGTGAGGGGTTGGATGGACTGAGAGGGAGTGCAAAGCAGACGTCGAGACGGTTGCAGAGGACGAGGAGTGCGTTGGGAGGGTACAGGCATGATTTACTGGTTGCGTTGAGGGTGGTGAATCGGATTGAGAAGGAGGTGGTGCAGGCGGAGTGGGAGACCTGGGTGAGAGATGAGGTGTGGAAGTGTAGGCAGTTGGACATGGTTTTGAGAGAGAAGGGAAACAGCACTTCTCCTAGTCTGAAAGATGGCGGAAAGGATGAAAGAGACAGGATTGAAGTCCTGATTGACGACGTGAGCAATAATAAAGAGGGCAGTATCGGGAAATGGTATCAAGAGTATTGCGGAAGTTGTAGGGTGGAATGGAGAAGCTTGCAGGAAAGGGGTGCTACGATAGAAACGACGCTATTGTAAGATTATACGACCTGATGTACGGTATTACAAAGAGAAATGTAGACGAGGCTTGCCATACTCTAAACAGATTCAGGAGAAGATCCAAGCGGCCAAACACATCAACTTACCTGACGCAAATAGTTTAAATGCCTACATATCTATTAAGATTCTGGCCAATATGATGCTTAGTATATCGTTACTAAAAGTCTTTAGACTTTTGTTCATTGCGTTTCCCAATTTGCATCGAAGGTATTTGTAATTCCATTAGAAGCGTATCTAAAATTTTGCGCTTTAAATACTGCTCCGCGTACGCTTTCCTCCATGCTATTTTTGTCACCACACTCTAGTTCAAATCGTGCACTGCTCTGGCCGTCAACAGCGCGCTTTGTCGCTTGACTGAATTCCAAGATCGCATCCGCATCTCGACATCTCGCGCGGAACAGCCAACACTACAAAGGCTCACCGTTTTCAGAGACACGGATTATCTTAGATATGTCCAACCCCCGTCTAATGAGGACCTTACAGAGACCCAAATTACCGCGGTTTCAGTACTTCTACTAGGTCTGATGGTGGTCCCTCCCTTTCATACAGGGCTAAGAGGCATAGCATCTCCTCACATGCTGCAACGAGATCACGTCGTTGTATTGATCGCCGATAATGGTGGCTAACTGGAAACCGCGATGTTAGTGATTCAGTGTCAAAGGACCTTTAAGAGCATCTCCCGATTAGTTGAGATTATTTATCTTCAGCATAACCTTGACCAACCTTGGCACTTGTCCTAAGATCAGATTCACTTGGGCTACTGCATCGACAATCTTGAACCATGGCTCATAGCCTTGAGAGAAGGCAAAAGCGTGTGCAGCTTTTCTTGTTGTCAAGTCTTGTATGAGCTCATTTTTGTCGGGGTCTCGCTGGCAGGTGTTCCGTCAATATTTCACGTCTTGCAGAATGTGAGGAAATTTCATAAATTTGCAATTGGCCTCATACGCTTGTAAGGTTTAAAAGATTCAGACAGTCGGGTATCAAAGCTCCTGTAACACTCAAAAGACCCTCTTACGCCTTAAAAAGAAATTCTTCTAGATGTCATTGTGCGTGTTGGTCTCCTCAAAGAAGCCACCATCGCTGTCATCGTCTTTCATTGACTCCAGCCCGTCCCTCGCCTTGATGCCTTTAGACTGCGTGTAGGAGTGAGTTGCGCTACGATCTCCAAGCAAGCGACCATCTCTGAGCTTATCAAGAGAGTTATTGGTAGTACATTTTTCGACCATGCACCACATCTCCACATCTCCACGACCGCCGATCTGCGCCGCTTCGTTGTTGTCTTGCTTCTTCCCATTATCATCCGCTCTGCTGCGAAAGAGGCTAATATAGGGAAGATTGAGGGGGAAGTGGGTAGTATAGTTCAAATCCACCTCAGCAATATGGAGATCGTTGCGAGCGATGGCGAGATCTTCAGGGGAAATCGCTGCGTCGAGTCTCTTTTGAACGGATTTTATGTGGCGCTCTGCCTTTTTCCTCTCTGGATAGAATTATTCAGCAAGGTTTTGTAGCACAATAAAGAAAGGACAGGATAGTCGTATACCAAAAAAGCGAACCATATGATACTTTTTAATCATTTGCGACTTACGATACGCAGACCGCACCTCTTGGAGTTCGTGCTCTAGTGATTTGTGCTCACGCTCCAATTCGATCCGGTGCTCTGGCGACAGTCTTTGGACATTCTTAAGAACCCGATTGATGTCTCTAATTCGTTTTTTGAGTGGGTTGACAGCATTTCCATTGGGACGTTGCGTCTTCGTGGGATTCGTAGGACGAGAGTGTGATTCAGATTGGTCTGGAGCACCAGTAGAAGTGTCCTCAAACTTGCGCTTTCTACCCATGTTGTCTTGTAGACAGAGTGGTAGCAAGAAATCATTTCGGTCAAGAGTTTCTGGCATCACATTAAATCCATTTTAGGCTAGCTTACTCTACCCTACAACTTTGCGTCATTGGATCCTGGTCGATCAACAGCCATTCCATTTTTCCCGTCACTTATGTCTACAATATAGATACACCTATCCAGTAGGAGCTGTCTTCCTACACGGCATTGGTCATAATTGTCATATACAGCGCGATTGCCTCTCCTATAGGGGCGTGGCACATATGTCACTCTCCTTCGTTGATACATTATGTGCCGGATACCGTTAATAGAAAGCGTCCGCAATGGAGGCGGCCATACGATGGTCACCTCACTCCAAAGAAGTGGGCCAGCAGTTCCTGATCATCGACGTTGCCGGAAACCGCCTTGAGCTCAACAAGATCACAAGCTCTCTATCTGCCAAAAGGCTTGAATATTCTATCGAGGCAAGACGTGAAAGATTGCCCAATTTTACGGCGTTCGATTGGTCCAAAACCCGGAGTACGCTTGTGGGTGTAGGGTCTGCTTCGGGCGAGGCAATCTTGCTGGATCTAAGTGGAGATGATCCAGAAGCGCCCTTTATCAAGTCATTTCCAATCAGGCAACAAAGAAAATGCAACTCCATTGCGTTCAGCCAAGAAGATCTACTAGCCACTGGATTGGATAGAGTCCGAAATGACTTTTGCTTAAATGTCTACGATGTCAACCAAAGCCCACAACGGAATGGAGAATATCAAGAGCCATACAGAAAACTGTCGAGCTCTGAAGCAATCACGAGCATCAAATTTTTCAATGCTGCCCCTCAAACTCTCCTCGCAGGAGTTGCTCGACAATGCATTCGTTTCTATGACTTGAGAGAGCCATATAATTATGGATTGGCACAATTTACCACTCGCCACGTGCATAACTTGGCCATTGACCCTCTTGACGAGAATTACTTTCTCTCTGCTGGGCCCCCTGGCGAACCAACAGTAACTATCTGGGATAAGCGCTTCATTTCTGAGACAGTCCCGGGAACGCCTAACTCGGACGGAGGTTCTCAAGGTGCTGTGCTTGAGCTGCGTCCAGCAATAGATCATACTACTGGTTCCAATTCAAGCACTGGCTCCAACACCAGTATATGGAGCCTTCGTTTCTCGGGTCACAGGCGCGGTAGCTTCTGCGTCCTGGCAAACACCGGGGAGGTCAAGGCATACGAGATCGCGAGCCACTCTGTAGATGCGCCTCATATCGCCGTACCTCCCAATTCTTCAGGTGGCGCTACGTGGAACTCAAAAGTTTATACCAGACGAACACATGAGGTTTCCCCTCCCTGGCGTGAGTCGCGCTATGGGCAATATGAAGAGTCACGTCTTATTGCATTCGACTTTATCATTGGAGAAAGTCCACTTTATGAGCAGAATTTGATCATATTGCACGGCAACCGTGGTGTCTCGTGCATGCCAGGACCCTCCTATCCGCCTCATGCTAAAATATCGGGAATTGATGAATTGCTGATATGTAAAGATGCCCATGTCATCACAGGTCGAGCTGGAGATCCGTCCCAAAACATATCTGAGGAGCTGAATTCTTTGCAACGTCGAAATGAAGAAAGGCCAGGATCAAGACAACCGTTGAGCCTGGATGTTGCCCTACTTCGACTCACGGTACCACAACGGCGATGTTTCGAGGGCTATCTATTCGATTGTGCCAGGAACAAGCGTATTACAGCAGACAACTCGGCCCTTGTCTCAATGTGGGACACAATAGGAAGATTCAAAGACTTGGCAGACAGTGAAGCCATGGTTGGGGACAGTCTGGATCTGAGTTATCTTGGTGTAACTTGTGTGTGGAAACGGAGCGTTGGTAGAAGCGTCAATCGAGCCCTTGCCCAACCAGAATCCAGGTTAGCTGTCGATGAGGCGGTCCATCAAATCATGAAAGCCCAGAGCTGGCCAAAATTCGAGCGTGTACACACGCAATACCCGTATCACCGGCAAATGTGCCTCTCAATATGTGGGTGGGCCGCCACAAAGAATATTTTGGAAGAAAAGTGCCAAAATCTGCTTGCTAGTAAGGATCCCTACAAAGCAGTGGTTTTGGCCACGTTCCATGGGCACAAGGATATTGCGTCGCGTGTGCTGCGCCAGGCCGTCCAGAAGAAACAAATAGCGAATATGGGGATAGCGGCCATTATCATGGTAGATTTCCTAACCAATGATCAGCGAGAGATGTGTTCGTGGATGGCGGAAGAATCGGAAGATCCGTACCTCAAGGCACTTCTCACCCGTGTGGTCACGGGGAGCTGGAAGGCTGTGGCAAACCTGCAGAGTCTTCCGCTGGTTGACCGCGTAGCTGTAGCTGTCATGTATCTTGACGACGACAGCTTGAGTTCTTTCCTGGAGCTCGTAACCTCCACTGCAGTCGCCCAGGGCAATGTCGAAGGGCTGATCTTGACAGGGCTCGCCGCAGGATCGCTCGATCTCTTTCAAAATTACATCAACCACACCAATGATCTCCAGACTGCGGTCCTCGCTCTATCATTCAGCAACCCGCTCTATGTCCGAGACACACGCTTCAAGCTATGGAAAGAAATCTACCACGGTCAGATGCAAGTTTGGCGAGCTTTTCTCGAACGGACCCAATTCATCACACAACACAACCGTCTGGCAGTGTTACCTCGCAAGCATCAAGAGCTAGCCGAGTTAGATGGTGCAAAACCAACCTCTCAGAAGCCACGTAGTGTTGTCAAAACTCCACGAGGACAAATCACCTTGCGGTGCGAATACTGTCAGAAGAATATTGCTGTTAGCAACTTCGACTCTCCTCCAACACCCGAAGAGCCTGAATCACCGCCCCCCGAACCCCCACAGAGTCAAGCATCTACAGTGGGATCCTCAGCAACTCCTTCGTCCCACAATGGTCCTGTAGGGAGTACCAACAGGCCATCTCAGCGTCTCCAGGGACGAGCGCGCAAGAGTAAAGTGTGTAAGAATTGTGGGCATCCACTACCACGTTGCGCCGTGTGTCAACTTTGGACTGGAGCGCCGGATCCGGAAGATGCGGGAGCGGTTGAGGCACTGGCGAATGTGGATTTGATGGAAGGGTTCTTACAGCACTGTCTGAGGTGCATGCATGCATTTCATCCACGACATGCGCAGTCGTGGTTCGCGAAGCATACGGCGTGTCCGCAGGCGGGATGCGCTTGTAGTTGTAAAATTGGGGGGTTGAAAGATTGGAATGGAGAAGGTGATGATTGATGAGGGGGCATTATTCTCTAATGTCTGATAATTGTACTTTTAAGGAAGGTCCTCTTGCAAGATGTTGAGAGCGTCAGTCAAAGCACATGATGACAACAAACATTTTCTGTGAAAACTCATCCTTGCAATGTGGATGCGCGTAAAGCACATGATTTATCATGAACTGCATGATTTGCTGTACAGTATCTGATTAGGAATGATGGTACATGAGGAATTCAGCCTTGGGGTTCGATGTCGCCACGTGAATTCACTTGATTGAAGGACTTGGAAATGTTTCTATTTACCTCAAATCCATGCTTTGAAATAGAAAAGACGTAGCCTCGCTCGTTATAGTGAATTTAGTTCGACATCTAATCAGGCCTGAAATATTGGGCAGCAGTTTCACTGACTCACGCATGTTGTGTGGGCACCGATTGTGAGTGGTCGGCGCTAAGCGATCCGCACATAAAACCTCTGCGTCCCTTCGAATCCTCTTTTTTCCCGCGTCTTCCATACCTCGACACATCAAGCTGTCGTATCTGGACCTTTTTTTCACGTACGCTTTCGATATTCATCATCTAGACTTCATTTTCAAACCCAGTTAACATCATAAACAGCACCTTTCCATTCAACTTTCCTCAAACTTTGATACCAACACAAATTCCACACCGACAAAATGGGGTAAGTGAATTCCATCACAGACGCGCTCAGTGCATCGTCAATCTTCATCTCTACTCATACACGAACCGCTCTTCTGACAAAACGCAGTAAAGAAAAGACTCATGTCAACGTTGTGGTCATCGGCCACGTCGACTCTGGCAAGTCGACCACCACCGGACGTGAGACTTCCTAAGCGCCCTCTACCACAACGAACATGGCTCACAATCATACAGACTTGATCTACAAGTGCGGTGGTATCGACAAGCGTACGATTGAAAAGTTCGAGAAGGTACGTATCTTCCATACTGCGCCGATCTGGGTGTGCGCACACAGATTTTTCGCATCTTGCAGCCTTGTATCTGCGTTGGTTGGGAGGGGCACTGCCTCTTGGTGGGGTGGACGCTTTTGGTTTAGCGCGGGACAAAATCCTGCTTCGTCACCAACTCCACTCTGCTGCACTGACCAACACCTTGTTGTCTTATCGTGATCTTTATCATCTCATCTACTGCTTCTCCATACTGCTTTTGGTATGCAGCCTCTAACAACATGTTCAGGAAGCTGCCGAACTGGGCAAGGGTTCTTTCAAGTACGCCTGGGTGCTCGACAAGTTAAAGGCCGAGCGTGAACGAGGTATCACCATCGACATTGCCCTCTGGAAATTCCAAACCGACAAGTACTATGTCACCGTCATTGGTATGCTTCAGCGCTCCTTTCAAATTGACGCTCTCTTTCCTATCTCTTTCCTAACTTGGTACAGATGCCCCCGGTCACCGTGACTTCATCAAGAACATGATCACTGGTACCTCCCAGGCCGACTGCGCCATTCTCATCATTGCCGCTGGTACTGGTGAGTTTGAAGCTGGTATCTCCAAGGACGGTCAAACCCGCGAGCACGCTCTCCTTGCCTACACGCTTGGTGTCCGGCAGCTCATCGTCGCCATCAACAAGATGGACACCACCAAGTGGTCTGAAGACCGATACAACGAAATCATCAAAGAAACCTCCAACTTCATCAAAAAGGTCGGCTACAACCCCAAGACCGTGCCTTTTGTCCCCATTTCAGGTTTCAATGGCGACAACATGGTTCTGCCTTCCGACAACTGCCCTTGGTACAAGGGTTGGGAGAAGGAGACCAAGACCAAGGTCACCGGCAAGACCCTTCTTGAAGCCATTGACAACATTGATCCCCCCACTCGTCCCTCTGACAAGCCTCTCCGTCTTCCACTCCAAGATGTCTACAAGATTGGCGGTATTGGAACTGTCCCTGTCGGTCGTGTCGAAACTGGTGTCATCAAGCCTGGTATGGTTGTCACCTTCGCTCCTGCTGGTGTGACCACTGAAGTCAAGTCCGTCGAAATGCACCACGAACAGCTCCCCGAAGGCCTCCCTGGTGACAATGTCGGTTTCAACGTCAAGAACGTCTCTGTCAAGGAAATCCGCCGTGGAAACGTCGCCGGTGACTCCAAGAACGACCCACCCAAGGGTTGCGACTCCTTCAATGCCCAAGTCATCGTCCTCAACCACCCAGGTCAAGTCGGCGCTGGTTACGCTCCCGTCCTCGACTGCCACACCGCGCACATTGCCTGCAAGTTCTCGGAGCTCCTCGAGAAGATTGACCGTCGTACTGGAAAGTCTATTGAAGACAAGCCCAAGTCGATCAAGTCTGGCGACGCTGCCATTGTCAAGATGATTCCTTCTAAGCCAATGTGCGTCGAGGCATTCACTGAGTACCCACCACTTGGCCGGTTTGCCGTCCGTGACATGAGACAGACTGTCGCCGTCGGTGTCATCAAGTCCGTTGTCAAATCCGACAAGGGCGGCGCTGGTAAGGTCACCAAGGCTGCCCAGAAGGCGTCCAAGAAGTAGGCTTGCAAACGATGGAAACGGGTGTTTCGAAAAAGAAAGAAAAGTGAGATTTGCTACTGGACGGAGAAGCCATCCGCAATCGACCTTGTTCTTCCTTTTATCTACTTTTCATCTTCCATCATGTATCATCTGGGCGACCTTTCACTGCACGATCATGGCTCTACTTAAGATTTCCTTTGTTTTTTCACGTGGGGAAGTGGGAGAAAGTGATGGTTGTTTTTTGGGAGCTTGCTCATGGGAGCTTCCTGCAGTTAGACTTTATTTCTATGATCAATCAAGCTAGCGATAGAAATGAGGTTCAGTGTACTTTTCTTGCCTTTGTCGGTGACATTGTGCAATATCCTACCCACTTGCCTGCCTTATCGGCCGATTCACACATTCCCGTCGCCTCAAGGAGATTTGTGGTCCATGCTACTTCGTCGATCTAGCAGCTTTCCGAGCAACTTGCTTATCGGACAAGCTCAACTGATAACTGCTCCAGCGGCGCACCGAGTCAGAATGATAAACCCATTCATACAAAACTGATTTTTCGCCCATTTCTTTGCAGATGCCTTTCGTTTGACTAGATCAATGAAGCTTCGCCGGATTTATCTGCTACTAAACCTTCCTGGCGGCCATTATCATATTTCCAAGGCGACTTCAACTCCAATATTGCCCTATTCTCTTTATCGAAACTGTCTATAGCGTTGCCTTACTCCCATAAGACTACGTGCTGGGGAATTAGGCGCCCGTTTTACCCCAAATCGCCGCTGCTTTAATCCACCCAAACCGCCAAAACTAGGACAGGGCAATCACACCTCCTTTTGGTGGTTCAATGTCAACATTTGACGTCTGCTGGTATCGAAGGGTATATATCCGACAATAGAGTCATCGATGACGAAGCTCATGATTGCTACATCTGATCATCCTGAATGATCGAGGGGAGGAAGGAATTACAATCCGGTTGTCAAAAAATAGCGTTACACAAGAGAGCGGCTGTCCATGGGTCCGACGGAGGCTGTTCCGACCTATTACTTTGAAGAACTCACCAAGCAACGGAAGAAGAGACATAGCACTGCTTCTTACGGAATCCCTGCCTGAAACAACTCGTCTACGACTAGGTTCTTGATAGGTTCATGTTTGCCTAGCAGTAGGCCAGTCAATATCTAATTATGAGACAGGCCTGCCTGGCGAGTGAGGCTGCAGGACGCGAATCCACCCCCCTTAAATACTCCAGTAGTCGCCTTCTCCCATCTTGTCACCCCTCAACCTTACCTCTCAGTCTTTGCTGCCCTTCACGCTCTTGGAATTACAGATCAAATTCCTCCGTACCCGACCCTTGATATATTTGACCATCTTCCCTTGGAACACAAACCATACAAAAATATTTCCAACAGATCGCTTCTCACACAGCGTTTGCAACAAGGACGAAGATAAAATAGTGTCTACTAAGACTGTGATACAAAATGCTTAAAAAGGTGTCTAAAATGAGATGGCTAATATGGTGCTCAATTTTAGGGTTATTCGCAATCCTAGGCTTTTCTATTAAACTTAAGCCTTTATGGATTTCTATGGTAGTACTTCTTGGTCTCACGCCCTTAGCTTGGGCTTATCTTCACTCGTTTTGGGTCTTTGAGATTGGTCATGCTGGAGAGCAGCTATTCAAAGTCCAAGTGTAAATTCTTCTGTCTTGTTCCTTGCACGAAAATACTTATCACTACAGGAGCACTGAACGTGTCACAGAAGGCGAAGTTCAGGCCGCTACTGGAGAAAGGATATACCTTACCGGAAGACAACATTCTACACGGACTACACGGACTGGAACTCGTGTTAGTAACACAAGTCCTTCTGGCAGAGAGCTCTCCGGACTCAGCTGGCCTGCTCAAGAACGTGGTTCGAAGTCGCAAGAATATTCGATGTGCTCTTACTCGTATTCACCGCTGTTAGAGAGCGAAATAAGATTACTCCAGTTTATACCATCGATTACGCATTCGAGCTCTCTTCATTTCAAATTGGTGCATATTCCGCTACACTTAGCAAGAGCGAGGCAATACACTGCGCTATCTCATGTTTGGGGTGATGAGCCTGCTACAAGCGCAATTTTTTTGAATGGAAAAGAGACTAGAATACGGCCAACACTGGCCCATACTCTTGGGAGAATGCAATCACTTCATTATGACTTTATCTGGGTACGTGCCAGTCCAGCCTGGTCAGCATGTTCGTGTCATCGGAAATGCTAATGCTTTAATGTGCGATCAAGGTCGACGCAATTTGTATCAACCAGGCCGATTTCAAGGAACGCAGTGCTCAAGTTCTGCGTATGGGTGGCATCTATGCGGGAGCACAGTCCGTCCTGGCTGCCATTAACGTGCCTAAGCCAGATGCAGATTGCATAGCGAATCTCGCCACAAATACCCATTATGCCTTAAACCCTAAGAATCAGGCTAAAGTATTATATGAACTGATTAAAGAACAGAAAGCCGTGTCAGCTTGGTCTAAACTCTGCGATGACGATTACTGGACCAGAATTTGGATTATGCAGGAGTTTGCCATTGGCCATAAGATAGATCTGCTTGTTGGAGATTCAGTACTCCAGTTCGAGAAAACGGCCATTCTTCGGGTACTATTCGCGAGTCATCTTCACCCTATGCAATGGTCTCGTATTACTTCCATCTTTGACATTCGTAAATGCTGGCAAGAGAGCAGGCAAATGCGTTTATTAGATGCCCTCGCTGTCACAGAAAATTCTCTTTGCAGTAGGCGGCATGATCGTGTCTTTGGATTGATTGGGCTTGTGGCCGACGGCTTAAAATTTGTATCAGAGCCGAATTACGAACTCGATTTCGGTGATCTATCGGCTTCAATGACACGTTCCTATATTGAGGGATATTCTTTAGACATTATTCTCCTTGCTCCGCACCACAACTTGACACCAGCGGTCCCCTCGTGGTCCCCTGACTATTTTCGATTCGATAAATATCCTCCGGATCGCCGCATTCTTTCTCTGGCTACAGCCCACTATCTTGATGCCAATAGTATGAGCTCGGAAGGATACCGCAGCGGTAAAACATGGTGTGCAACTGGAAGAACCCCCAGAACGGTACAGTTTGCTGGTTCAAATGTATTGGAATTTTCAGGACATCGGATTGGCGCGATATGTAGCCTTGGTAGAGCCTGGTCAGACCCGAATGGAAGCGAGTTTCCACAACAAGATGAGGTCTGGGCTAAGAAGTGCGTGCCAATTGACATCACTAAAATGATGCACGATGCGGCGCTCAAAGGAACAAAGCCTTGTCAAACTTTTGACACAGATGCCGAACAGGATATCCATGGCTACTGCTATACGCACGCTTTCCATGAAAAGCATGGAAATTGCGATGACGAGGATTTTCAAGACCCATTTATAAAATGGCTGTGTGTAAATCGAAAATTTTTTGTCGGAGGACGATTTCTAGGAGACCACGCTAAGCGACTTTCTCATCCAGTCTCTTGGCTTGGATGGTTTACTATCTTTACTGGTCATTCGTGTAATGCAAAACCTAATCAAAAAGACAAACGTAATCTTCTCGGAGATCTTCGAAAGACGGCATCGTTGAGCATGCGGTTGATGTGCTTGAACGACGTCTCTTTCGGAATCGGTTGGGCTGCTCGTGATGCCCGGCTCGGTGATGAGATTTTCCTGGCTCCAGGTTGCCGGAGCCCTGTTATTCTTCGTCGTTATGAAGTTGATGGGCATTACAAACTTATAGGCGATGCTATCGTTATTGGCGCGATGGAGGGTGAGGTATGGCGCAGACTGGCATCAGCTGATTTTGTTAAGGTTTCTATCCACTAAGAGGTACTAGACGATATTCATATTTCTAATACAGCTCGTAGGCTAGTCCTAGAAAGCAATAGAACCAATAATATACTTAGAGACAAGAGATCACCAGATACTCACGTGTATGGGCCAGAGGCCTACCTGGAAACAGGCATAGTTGTATGGTTCGGCCCTGTGCGATTGTAGTTTCTTGATTTGAAGAGCTTGCCCTTCGAAATAGAATTCTTAATCCAGATGATTTAGCT
Organism: Astrothelium macrocarpum; assembly: GCA_021030915.1. Taxonomy (NCBI): domain Eukaryota; kingdom Fungi; phylum Ascomycota; class Dothideomycetes; order Trypetheliales; family Trypetheliaceae; genus Astrothelium; species Astrothelium macrocarpum. Next base: position 21,684 of record JAGEMR010000197.1, read on the forward strand.
TTTCCGGAAAGTATGATAAGATGATGTGTATGTGCACTTATCTAAGAGGAGTCGAAGCCTGCCCGAATGAGAACTATTTTCCTTAGATGGCAAATCCGGACCCAGATTCCCCAGCACAAAAATTACTACAATTATTGAACTAAATCTAGGAGCTTCATCTTCGTGGGCGTTTGATCAGAAACGCCTCCCTATCTAGGTATTTAGATGATAAGGCTGAAGATTTTGCTCAATGTTCTGCAAGAGGAGGTATCGATGTCAAATGCTAGCCTGTGCAGGAAATTGCACCTCGAGTTACGGATCTCATGGGCTCCAAGCGCACGGTGAAACCAAGGAAAGGCGAGATGTAATGCTGGATCACATACTTTGCAGACCTTGAGATTATTTAGTATAGACGTATATTCACGATCTAATCTTCGAAGGAAATGGGGGTACACTCAAATGAAATGGATATGGGTGCCATTAAATAGAAGAACTTCAAGGACAACTGTATCATGCTACTTTTTTTTTTTGAACTTTGAACCTTCATTTGTGCTTGATATGGACACCTGTGCGGGGGATGATATAGAGCCCTAGGTAGTAGACGGGCCTACATGCCTCGCAAGATCGTCTAATGCAATATCCCATTTAATGTCGCCAAACTGTTTTAGATGTTCTTCGAAACTTTTCACAGTAAACCTTCGTCGAGGGTACAGAAACGGGTCCGACTCATGGATTGGATTTTGCTTGCATCCAAGACAGTAGAAGCCGTTACCCGATTGACCGGTTTGCTTATCCAGCCATGGGGTCTCAACGTTGGCCATGTACCGCTGCGGATAGCCTACGTTGAAACAGTTGATGTCATGAATTTGACGCCGACCTAAGGAATTCTGAGGAGACACAGCTAATTGTACTCTGAAAGACGGTTCTCTGTTGTCCCTGGCCCCAGGGCCGCGAACTACCGGACCGCCCATGCGCCGTTCTAAGGCACTGACTGAACCATAATGTGCGACAGCTGCCTCATAAGCAGCATGGCAATCTATGAGGGCATCCGATCCATGAATCTTCTTCTCAAATGGCGAGTATATGCCGGGGACGCTCCTAATGTGTGGTACGGTATCCAAATCTCCCTGCTGCAGCCCAAACTTCCCCACTATTTGACTCGGGAAAACTGTAAAGTGTTCGTCTCCCCATACCAGACAGAAGAAGCAGATTCGTCTACAGGTCGGTAGGTAGATGTATCCGCCGAAGTCACTGCATAACTCGCATTCGGCTAAGCAAAGTTTGTCGTAAAGGTCTTGGCAAGTGATAGACCGTCCACATTCAATTCGAAGGCTGCCAAGGATGGCATCACGAGCGTGTCGTGTAATATCTCTATATTGAGTAATGGACTCCAAAAGCGCTAGAGCACGGCGATTCACGACACGAAAGTTTTGAAGGGTACGGAGATCGAGTTGAGTGCATAGTATGTGTTGAAGCTCGAGAGGAAGGCTATCAAGGAGGCCAAGACCGGTTTGAGGAGTTAGGCGGTTAACCGGAGAATATGTAGGCTCTGGAAGGTTGTCGCTCAACGTATAACTCTTGTACGTAGAACAAGGGTAGGTGATATGCCGCATATGAGGTACGTCCGATTCTGACGGGTTGTCCCCGCAAGTATTTGACTGTTGTTCCTTCATATTGTAGAATTGGTTATGTGAATATTGACGAGCAGGTGTGAGAAAGGTTTGCCTTCTCAAATGATGTCCAACACAAGGTACGGTAGATAAGATAGAAGCTGTGCTGAGGATATCTTATGTAATGACGCTAGCCAATTAGTGCCGTGCGGGTCTCATTCTTTCCATCCTTCGTACCTTAGCTTACTAATTGCCTATATACTTCCTTACACTTGATACGATCAATGAGTTTGATCATCAGATTCAACAGATTATGAGCCCTGTCGGCGCAAAGGTAGCCGATACTGCGATGCTTGGATAAGACCAGTTCAAACTATGTAGCTTTGACAATCGTCTAGCTCTAGTCAATACTTTATCAGCAAACTTTGTGCGAGGCCTCACTGCGTTCCCCACACTGTATCTTCCAGTTCTACTGGGTTAAGGGGAGTGTTGAAATATAACCCACTATAACTTTGAGAAGAGCGTGGTTTCACCTTTTTAACAGAGAGGTCAGGTTAGCTCGAGATTTTGAGATGTTATGTCTGCTGAGTAAGAGGCCTGCTGAGTCACGACCTATTCAGTTCCTCAAGGTATGGTACCAAGAAAAAGCTAGCACTTCATTTAAGTCGTTAGACTACCGTCCTAAAGATACTTCTTAATAGCGTTATTTACTTGCCTCTGCCTCTTCATGACGACATTAGATTCGTGGACGGGAAATGGTGGCCTAAATAAGGTACTTACTAACCGATTAAAACAAGGCAGCCTTGTGCTGTGTAGCCTTGGAATCAGCATGGGTACAATAGTATAATAGGCGCCCTTCGCCCTTCGCCCTTCACCCGCTTTTCTAGATCATCTCGAGCTTTTCTGTCTGCTAGCATGACTCCCCGATTTTGTTATCAGCCTCTAAAGACCGAGCCACGGGAGATAAGGCTTGTTAAAATCTTGGCCGGGAAGGGTGAAGATGAGATTGAATGCCAAGTGTTCCACTCAGCCTTGTCGAGAGTGTTTGAAGCTCCACTCTCGGGTCCTACGATCTCTGTTCAACAAAGTGGCTCGAGCCTGGCTTTCACAGAGTATGACGCCTTGTCGTATACGTGGGGCGATGTATCCGAAAAAAGAAACATAGTGCTTAATAGCTACCCTTTTCTTGTTACACTGAATCTCCGGAGCGCGTTGCGTCATCTACGCTCATCCACTGCAAATCGTATCTTTTGGATTGATGCCATTTGTCTCAATCAAGCCGATCAATTAGAGAAGTCACAACAAATCCCGGCCATGCATATGATTTATGAGAACGCGCAGTCCGTTATCGTATGGCTCGGACCAAAGTCTATGGACAGCAATATTGGTATGGACTACATAATCGACATGGCCACTCTTGTGGAGACAGGAAGAGAAGATGAAGTAAACGACATGACATCTGTAGACGAATGGCCCCTCAAGTTGTTCCCTCGTCCACCCTTCACCTTGCGCGATGGGCGCGCCGCTCTAGCTTTCTACAGGCTGCTGGCTCGGCCGTGGTGGCGTCGTGCTTGGATTGTGCAAGAGATCTCTTCCGGCCACTCAGTCGTAGTACAGTGCGGGCAGAAGACGGTTTCGTGGCGACAGTTTAAAGTTGCGTTGCATATTGTGAGGATAAACCACAAGGCGCTTGTGCCATTTACGGACATCACAGCACGAGGAATGAGCGATGGGAGGCAGAGCGGAGACGAGAAAGTGACAGAGACGTGGCCAGCTGACGTCGCTAATAATGCACTTTCACTACTCTACGATCGTGAACGGTCCCTAAATCGAAGAGATATGGGCTCCAGCTTGAATGGACCATGTACACGACTTTGGGGTTCCGGTGCAAGCCCTGCCTCAGACCTCTCTTGGGTTCTGGGACTGAATAGGGCGAGACTTTGCTCGACTCCGCACGACCGCATCTACTCCGTTCTTGGAATGTCGGGTCGTGGCTTCCAGGAAATGCACAAGGTGGACTACACCCAGTCTATTTTCCAGCTTTACCGCAATGTAATACGCGATTATGCGAGCTTCACTGGATCTCTGGATATCATTCTCTTCTCACAGCACTCAATTTGGCATAATGACCAAGATCAGTCCTCCTGGGCCCCTGATTGGGGTCGCCCGGAACGGTCGGCCGTTCTTCATCAAAACAGGCACGGCTTGATAGACCCCCTTCCCATGAACTCTGGACGTTGGCAATTTTCCGGTGACATGCGTCGCCTTAAGGTTACTGGGTATGTCGTTGGCAAGATCATCAACGTTGGACTGGAATTCAATACGGTGCTCAATCCACACCAGCCCTACTTCAATGCTGACATACGGTCAAAGCTTACGTTGTCAGGGGTCGATCCACCACCCCTACAGATGCGGCGATGGTGGGAATTTCGGGAGGAGCTCATCGGCGATGGGTTAATGAAAGCGGCTGCGAAACGAATACCGGTGGACGAAAGCATCTGGTCGAAGGAGCTCGAGCTATTTCTGGGTGTGCTGTCTATTCGGTTCTTTCCTTCCGCAAAGCGCCACTTCCAGGCTGCATGCTTTTTCGAACCCGATCGACGGCTTCTTTCCGAAAATGATCAATTTCAGGAAATAACGAGATTTTGGCAGACAATGGAATATTTAGTGACATCGAGGACTTTGGGTTCACTGACTGACGACCGGCTAGTCCTGGCCCCTGACTTCACAGAAGCCGATGACATGGTGTGTTTAGTGACAGGATGCTCAAGTCCTGTAGTCTTGAGGAGGAGAGACAATGGCTCGGTAACTTACCTAGGAGATTGCTATATCCTAGGCTTGAGCAGTCCAAGTGACATTTTTATGAACGAAACATGCCCGAAGATGTTTGAGATTGTATGATCCAAGGTTGCCAACGTGTTTAGAGTACGCGACGAGCCTCTCATTACTGCACAGCAACAGGTCACGGCGCGCGGGGGCCCGCCCCAAGTCGTGATCTCATTGTTAGCAGCCTGCGTTTCGCTTATTTGTGCTGGAGCTCTGAGCTGTTGCGCAAAATAATCCTCCTCAATTCGTCTCTCGCTGGCTCTGGCTTACCTGTTTCTGGCGGACTCTGACACTTCCGGCCAACCCTCCCCTTGCCTGACTCTGGCGTGTCTATCTCAGATGTATCTCCCTCAGATGCGTCTGCCTTTAGCGAAATTTCCCGCTTCCGACAGCGTTTCCCTTTGCCTTTGGCTGCTTTGGCGGACATCATCTCTATGTTTCTGCCTTCACTCGAGGTTCGTACATTATTCCAGGCGCTTCAATTGGTCTATTGACCTTGCTCCTAGCTCTGAGAGATGCCGGCGGTGATTCATTCGGCTGGTACGTACCTGATTGGACTGTTGAGTCTAATTAAAACCTTTGTCGTCCCGTTTATATCAGAACTGCTATCTTCCCTGTCACTGCTCCTGGCCTATGCATCAAGGTAAGTCCCTACGAGAGCGGCCAACTCGCCAAGGAAATCAACAAATTGAAGGTGCAGGTCTGCGATGGTAACGCTACTCACTACGGCTTCTTTGCTTCTGTTCCATCACTGCCGAACACTGAGCTTTGCATGGTGGAGATTGGTCGCGTGTTTGATGACTTACGTACCGATGGCACCAGTGGGTGCAAGAAGAAATGTCGCCCGCGACTGCGAAAGATATCATTCACCGCAGACCTCGTCGGGAGGCCCCCAAGAAGAACAGACGAGAACATCTTAGAATTTTTTTCTCGGTAAATTATTGATGAATTGCTCACAATTTGTAATTGTCAAGAATGATATGGGGTCCTCCCGACGAAGCTTACGGCGAATGATACCTTTAGCGGGTGACATTTCTTATTGCATCCACTGGTGATGGCGTAGTATTGATGACGTGGTATGTAAGTGAGAACCACTACCTTGGCCATCCTGACTTTCGGCCAATCTGGTAGGAGCTGAACAAGAGGGAAGAAGGGGTGTTTGCACATCTGACGCATCCCATGGACGTTCAGTTGATAAACTCCCAGCTACCCTAGCCAATATTTGACTATCCGCATGAGACAGGCCGCACAGCCATTAATCTCATTCTCTCGGGCATGCTTGGTGAGATCGCAAGAGACTGCAAAATGATTCTATCGCATGCAGGCGGAACATTGCCAATGCTCCCTGGACGTGTGGAGGGTTTGCCACCATTTTTAGTGTCCGGAAAGAAAAGTGTGGAGGAGATCGGGAGGAGGCAGGCTGGTTCTTCTATAATACGGCGTTGTCGAGCGATGATGCGCAGCTGGCGGCGTTGACGAAGGTTGAGAAAAAGGAACATATCTTCTTTGGGAGCGATTTCCCAGATGCGCCGGAGCATTGAGTACGATACTATAGTGTCTACTAGAAAATAGTGTGGTGTTGGATAGAGAGACCTTGGAAGATATTTCACATCGGTTTGCTCTGAAGCTGTTCCCGCGTTTGAGGACATAGAATTGAAACGATTCTGCCAACAACGATATGATGTACCACGAGCCATCCAAATTGTGGATCTCAAATGAAATCGAATTATCATGATTTCTCTCGCTTGTCACACGCCGAATGTTGAGGGAATCCTATTGCGTCACTGGTGGAAATGTATTAGATTAGCCATGTCCAAACAAGAAGCTCCGCATATACATGTGGGTCCCCGGTCAAGATGCGGGCTCTAGAATAGCCTCTCTACTCTCTATTCCAGGTTCTTGTTGTCATGTCTCAACAAATTTTAGCGTCTCCGATTTGCGCAGTCTTTGGTTATTTGTATGTGACCAATTAAAAAAGCAAGTTACAGGTCATGCTACTAGGATCGATAAGATGGTAAAGTAAAAGGCACAATGGGGTTGTAAGCAATCAAGGCAATCTGCGGGCTGCGCGTCATATGGCGACGTTCGCAGGGTGTCCCTGAGCAGATGGAAGCTCAGCCAAGAGCCACATTTCTCTCCCAGCATCGTCGCATTTTGGAGCGCGTCCCAAACCACCATCAGACTCCTTCCACCGCGCTTCATATCCTCAATTGCATCTTCCATCTCGTTTCCTTTCCTTGTTTGTAATTGTAGTACATGTCTTTGCTTTCGGAACCTTGTGATACCCCCTCTGCGTCCCATACGCAGCTCTCCTAATTAATCCTACTTGCCGCGGCTCCCCGTCACGCCCGGCCAACATCTGACAGCCTTTCCATCCAACTCCAGGGAAGGAAAGCTGTCGTCGACCATTTTCGAATCCACCCAAGAATGAATGCAGTACGGCGATCGGTGCGCCCGAAGCATCAAGTCCTCATTTTGAAATGTTATCCAAAGCTGGGGAGGAACAATCAAGAAGCGAAGCCTAATTCGAGTGAACTGAGCTATTTACTATACTATGCGAGCACGCGACGGAGCAAGCTGCAAAAAGTCGGCCATTTCCTGGAGAGACGGACCTTGAGTGATGTTTCGAGAGGTCGCACTGGGTTCGTGTCAATTCCATCGACTTTTACCACATCGCTATTTAGCTAGAGGCAATTGCCAAAACACGCAACATCTCGCTGACACGATTTCATACGTAGCAACATTCAAGTTACCCTTCAAATCCTCAGAGCGCTCATTGAGAAATGTCCGCGCGACCTTCCCCTCTACGCAAATTTCGTGTTGAGCATCCTGGAAAACATCTTGCGCTCAGGTGATGCCCAGTCATGCGAAGACACTGTTGAAACCTTTCAAGCTTTCTGCCAACATCAGGATCTTGCGAACCTTGCTGCAAACCAAGATTACTTGAAGCAATACGAGGATCTCGTCAGTCACTATGCTGTGTTTGCCTCAAAAGACACTCCTATTCGAACAAAGGGCCCTACAAGCGTTCCTATTGCGGTCAGACATCGAGAGACAGGACTGGAAGCCCTGAAGGCGGTAGTGTCTTCTGAGTCACTCTCAGCAGATACTTCAAAGCAACTAGACTTGATAATACCAGTGGTTTTGGAAAATCTCTATTCTAAACATGGCAGCTATTTGGAACGCCTACAAGAACGGGAGCAAGAAAAGGAGAGACTGGAAAGGGAACAGGCATTCAAGAGACGCCAAAGCACATCTACCATGCGAACTGCGGGGACGGACGAAGCTGATCCAATCGCTGCTTCAGGAACAACGGCCGATGCTGATAAACTCGCTGAAGAGGAGGTGGGATGTCTGGCGTTATCGGTTTTGAGAGTAATATTTAATGTAGTAAATCGAAGTCAGCTGCGCATAGCTACGGCCGCTGTGCTACGTTTCCTTGCAAAGAGGATTACATCTCAGCCGTCCACGAACAATGGCTCTGGACTTCTACCGGAGAGCGACTGGTCAGTTCGACTCTTTGATATTATGTGCAGGTCCGCACCGGTGCAAGATCATTTCGTCGTCTTGGTCACGACAGTCGAAACCCTGATCAGGAGTCCCATCGTGGAAGGTGACATGCAGAAGCAGCTATTGCTTGCTACGATCATTGGATGGCTTCTCAGTTCCGATATAAACTTCATTGGCCTTATCGTAATAGATGTCCTCATAGGGTTCGTCCAGCACATACTGCTCATCCTACAGCTTGGTGGTAAAGGCTCAGCGCTGGAGCCCCATGACCAGCAAGCTGATGTTATAGGGAACGGTGGTTTTCCATCAACTTCACAGCAGCTAATGGCCAATGCAAATAACCATGGCCCTCCTGTCGTGGAGGTCGTCCGAGATCCTTCGGAAACCCGAATGGAGCTTCTGGAACAATTAAAACGATGCATTGCGGATCTGGCTACCCATGTCTATTACACTGACCAAATAACTGACATGGTCTCGACGATCTTGTTACGATTGAAGCCATCACCGAGATCTAGCATTGCTAACTCTACTGCTGCGGTAGAAAATCCCGCAGGCACTGTCGAGGCCATCGCCGATTCTGCAAGCATCAATGAGAAACCAAATACTGATGGATTCTTTTCGTTTGAGACTGCCAGGATTACTGCGATGCTTGCTGTTAAGGACATCTTGCTGGTTGCCAATAAACGCGATTCCAAAGGTAACCTAGTCGCTGGGAGTCGGAATCAAGTCATGTTTTCGGTGTGGGAAGGCACACAATGGCTTCTTCGAGATCCTAATGGCTTAGCCCGAAGAGCATACGTTGATGCTTTACTGACTTGGCTCAAATTTGAGCCAACGAAGAATGATCTCATGGCTAAAGACAAGAATCTCTCCCAGAGTAAGAGTGTCAGGAATGGGGAGAGTCTTGCAAAAAGAGCAGTCTCCAATGCTTCTCGAGAAAAAGGCTTCAAATCTGCGAGATCATCCTTCCTTTCACTATTGCATCTAGCAGTCTATGAGAACGCTCACCAGTACTGCAACGTCGAATCGGAAATCCTGCTATTGCACCTGCTTTTAACCAGTCTCGTCCAGAAGCTTGGCGTCAATGCTGCGAAAAGCGGGCTCCCAATGATATGGCGCCTGCAAGAGGATATTCCCACCATAGATCATCCCATCTGCAAGGTCCACATCGGTAGTCTGGTCCATGGTTATCTTTGGGCTTTGGTTGAGTACTTTAATATTGATGCTTCCAGAGCTGGTAACGAGATCGAAAACGAGATTTCGCGAAGACGGTCAACTGGCTTGTGGGCTAAGAGCATCCAAATACCTCCGCTTTCGCTGGACAAAACTCTCGGTGCTCCAGCAACTCCGTTAGCAGAAACTCTTTCGCCAAGCACTGTCCGTTTAGCCTCATTGAAACCCTTTGACCATCGCGAAGGCCTCGTTGATCGCATCAGTGAGGCATACGGTATTATGATCTCATCGCCACCATCTAGTCCCCCAGGTTCCCCTGGCCGGAGTACTGGCTCTATAGCTGGATTGACATCCTCCTACTTGAATTTGCAACCCCTGGTTCATGAGTATCCCCAGTTACCAAACAAGGTCAAGGAACAGCTGCTCTCAGATTGGACGCGTGAATCATGCATAGCGGCAACCACTTCTGACAGTCGGTCGGCATCCTCGTTTACTGGATCAAAGACGGGGAAAAGTGCTGGTGCTGTTCGCCAACAAAACTTCGCGACAAATGGCGATACCGTAGACACCGTGGCTCCTGATTACCAACTCGACAGTCGACACCATCCCTCTCACCCCGCCCATGGCCAGCCTTTTCACAGCAAAAACTTGAATCGTGGCTCTCCCGATACAGATACATCATCGACCTCTCGCTCTACACCTCGCGTTGACGATCTGAAACGATTCTTGGCTTCTCCGATTTTGATTGGGGGCGTTGGAGGAACGTTTCCAATAGTGTTACGTGGCAACCGAAATCGGAGAGACGCAGATCCTGACGATACTGCAAGTGACAGTATGGTCAGTGCAGGTGAAATCTCTGCTAGTGAATACAGTTTCGGAGGCACACCGACACCATCGCAACGGCCTGGTCTACAGAAAGATGCTGTGGATGGACCTTCAAGCCGAGAGCGAGAGGATTTGAATGCAAGCTACGAGGCTTTGCTACACTCTCAAAGGCGCGCAACCGAATATCAAGACACCATTGGCGGTGTACCGGAGCTGAGTCCAAGTCCTAACGTTGCAACCTTCCCGTCTCCCTTACACAGTAGACCTCAAACAGCAGATACCGAAAAGTCTGAAGGTACAGAAGCTGACACATCACCCACTCCTCGCGAAGCAAACTTTGTTCCGACTTCACCACCACGGCCATCCAGTGCTCTTGGGCACCACCATGTCACTGCGGACGAAGCACCTATTCCCGAGCCCGAATCCTCCGAGTCTGATGTCCCACCAGTACCCCCTCTCCCAAGAGGTCTTTCAACACAGAATTACAAAATCCCCGGCGCCTTTCCTTTGACGCCCAATCTCGAGGGACCCATCAGCCCAGTCAGCGACACCACCAGCAAACAAGTCGAAACCCTAGAAACCATCTCCCCACCTCCCAAGAACGGCGACCACACCATCCCTCCTCTTCGACCCACCCTCAAATCACCTCCACCAGACCCCCAAGCGTCCATCGTCGCCAAAGCCAAGTCGGCAGCCCTCGCGGCCGTCACTACCGACCCCAACAACAACGCGACCCCACCCCATCCGCAAACCCAGCTCCAAACCCACCCGCCCGCGCACCACACCCGCAACACCTCCGCCGACGAAGCCAACACGCAAGAAGCCTCAGCCGAGCGCACCGCACTCGCCCTGCTCCGCGGCGCCCAGCACCAGCTCGCGCGCGCCGACGACCGGCACCCCGCGGCGACGTCGCGGACGGGCTCGCCCGTGCGCGACACTGCGGGCTCGTACTTCCAGGAGACCGGGTTGGGCAAGGAGCGCCCCGTCACGCCGACGAGTGTGCGCGGTGGTGAGGGGGTCAGTCCTGCGAGGAGTGCCAAGGGAGGGGGACTGCGGCCGACGACGCCGACGAAGAGCGCGTTGAAGAAGAGCGAGGGTGGGGATGTGGGGAAGGGCGGGCGTGCGAGGAGTTTGAGCGGTGGCGGGGCGAGGAAGAAGGCGGTTGTTGCGGTGGCGCAGGAGAGGGAGGGGAAGAAGCAGGGGGTGGCGAGTTTGGGGAGGAAGAGTGGGAAGGGGAGTGTGAGGGACGGGCAGAGGGGACGAGTGAATGTGAGGGAGTTGTTGGAGGGGATTGATGGGGGAGGGGGAAAGGGGAGGTTGGAGGATGGAGGTTTAGGGATCGGGTTTGGCGAGGAGTTGGGAAGGGAAAGGCCGGTTAGCAGGCCGCCTTATTGATTTTGGCTTGTGTCTGGCCGTTTTGGTCTTTCTATTGTTAAGAATTTCGTCTTTGCCTCTTTCAGCGATGGAGTTCGCATTTTTCGAGCTCCGCGGTTGTCGGTCTCAACATCGGGTCTGATTCGTAAGTCCTGAAATGGTCTTTAAAACTTTTTCCCTTGTGCTCTATCCGTTTTTCTTGGCAAAGGCATAGCACCAGCGCACATTGTGTTCAGTGTACATATAGTATTTTGCAGCAAAGAAAATGCACTAAGCCCCATCTTGCATCATGTCATCATTTGTACATAGTACCTGAATAACCCACGTAATCTGTAGAGATGATTTTCTGCAACCCTCAATACAGTATATTTGGTGCCTTCTGAGTCTCTACGAAAAGGATTACCGCAGACAATGAGTGACCCTCAGCAAGAACAATCAGTGCAGATTTTAGGACTATCCATGGACGAAAAGATAAATCAATGTGCCTGATCGTCAGAAATGATACTACGACTCTGCCAAATGCTTGTATGTCTAAAAGTCTTTCCTGCGGCTTATGATATTCCTTCTTGCAGCCTTCAGTGTCCTGGTATTATCGAAGAAACCCTGAATAATTTAGTTGGATCTCGTCCGCCTCGGCTAATTACGTACATGAGGGGCATGGGTAGCGGTTGAGCAGCCTGAAGAGTGGCTAAAAAACCTGATTAATAACTAGGCAGATATTGAGTCGATGGCGTGTAATCCTATATACAGTCTAGCTTACTCATCTGGGTAATAAATGTGGTTGTTTTCACCTGAGAAAACAGCTATTATAAACAGCGTCTCTATCCAGAAGCTTGATATATTTGTGGAGGCGCAGGGCAGCAGTATCGCTTCCTCAAGTTCAATTATGCATTGAAATTAGGCCAATCCAAAGGAGAAACGCGATCTTATGAACGTTCTATAATAACTTTCGATAGAAATGCGCCTCACGCTTTGATTGAAAGGGTACACAAAACCTCCATCTCCCTACACGCAGAGGTTGGAGAAACTGAGCTTGACACTAAGACAAACCAGAAGTTGGGTGTTCATCGTTTGGAGATTACTGGCACATTACTGAAAAATACAACAAGGACGGCACAGTACGCAGCTGCTGCTCCAAAAATCTCGTGGCGCCTCGCACGAGTAAAGAATGACAATACAATCGAGAAAGTCAACGTGAAAAGTAGAAGTATTCCGACTGCAATAGCTGTATCGCTCACGGCTTGGCCGTTCGGATTCGTGACTCGATCTAGAACGTATATGGGTGCAATGAGTAGAGCCAGTATAGTTGTTAAAATGATGGCCATAACAAGCATTTCCATGCGATCCCGGCTAAAGTATATTTCGTTGGCTTCGGATCGGCCTTCGGTCTTCCGCGCAGTCTCTTCTGAACAGAAGAGATATCTGAGTAGACGGCAGTTGAATACTTTCAACATATGCTCAACACCATGGTCCAGCCAAGCGCGCTCCCTTCCGGTACGAAGTGTGATCATATCCTCTTTCCATTCAACCCACGGCTCGTCACGTTGACAAAGGGGTCGCGTATTCCGGAGAAAGTTCCGAAAGCTTCGATAGGAGGACGCCGATGGACGTGGAAGGGACGTGAGGTCTCTCGCAGAGCGAAGAAGCGTCGCTAGGCTGATATTCAGCTATTATAAAATTTTCTACGTTTCACATCTAGTAATTTACCGAATTCGTTGAATGTAGACTCGAGAGTCATGAGGAGTTTTTTCCTTTCACTAGGAAGACTGCCATTGAGCTCCGCCCTATTAAGGCAACCAGGAGTTGCACGATTATCCTCGTTCTCTATGTCTTCAAGGATGTTCTCGAGCTCTTGCAATTCGTTTTGTTTTTCTAAAAGTAATCTAGACTGAATATACCCGAATCTGCGGTATATCATGAAGTTCTCGTCACTGTCAAGGAATGCCGCGAGCATAGGATAACCTTCTGGGCATTTTTGCACTGCTGCTAGTCAGTATACACCGTACTGTAGACGCGTCTCGTGCGACAAAGACACCAGTGGTTCCGCAAACTCACAGCTCCGCACTTGCACCGGATGTATCTTGTCGCAATCCGATTTCGCACGAAGTCTGGAAAAGCTTGCCCATTTATTAAGCCTCACTCTCCAAGGAGCTTTGGGCAATTAGCAAGTCTCAATTTCGGAGAGCTTCTTTGATGTTCGAGCTACCTTGAGCCCCCACCGGTCCGTCTTGCCCCAAGGCATTTTCCACTTGCAGGGTCTGTGCTTCAATATCGAACATCGGTTGCACCATAATTGTAGGACTAGTACGGAGCGGTAAGACTTTTGCCTCAGGCTTCCTTCAAACCCTCGCGTTCTCTTCTGCTGCCTTAAATTGACAAATAAGCTGCAAGGCTGAAAGCATTGTCGTATTTTGCACGCACTTGCTCCAAGCCTCTAACCTAGCTCAACTTCTTCTCAGCAATCCAATCAGAGACGGCCACGCCATCAGAATCCTCCACTTTGTACCAGTACAACCCTTTCGCATCTTTGCTACATTCGGTGACCTTAACCGGCATTACCGGGTGTCTGGGCTTATCCCGATACTGCGCCATTTGTCCTACGTGGAATCCCGGCTTGTGCTGTACATTGGCGGCCTTGGTCAATACTATTGGTAGCTTTTCAATGTCACTGTGCTCACTGAAGCCGGTTCACCCTCTTTCACAATCGTTCGTCCGGGCGACTCTGTTCTCTGTTCAGACTCTTCAGTTATCTAGCTTGGACCAAGCGCAATTCTGGCGACTCACTGGAATGACGAATGCGCAATCGACTGCTTGGTTCTGAGAATCATCTAGGCCTGATTTTGGGACGATTGCGGTCTCCATATTGCGAGATGCTACACGGTCTATTCGATTGAAAAATCAAACAGGCCGTAATGTCGATTATGATGGAGCAACTGTAATCGACGAGGACGCATTTATACCCCAGTACTGCGCCGCACGAGCCAACTAAGCTTCGTTGTCATGTACTTGCACGCATACGCGATCAGCCCATGGTGCAAGGGATTCTAGCTTCGTTGACTCGGGAATGAGCAGATGCGGCAAGGCGCATTCTTCAAGCGTCCATTTAGTATCACCTGCTCTCTACGAATCCTTCCAATAACGCTTATGAGAGGCACGCGTAGGCAAACGTGGGTTTGAAATTTGCCTCGGGCACCGTCAAATCTGCCTTGCCAAGGCAACAAGTGAGATGCCAATAAATATCTAAGCGCGAGAGATGACAGGAGCGGAACATATATAATATATGTCTTAGTGGCGTGTCAAGCTTGCACCGCCAAGTCCAGGGCTACGGATTCAATGGAGCCATCGGAATCCACGTCTCCCCCTTCTCTCTATCCGTATCCATCCCCTTCACTAAAAGCTTTGGTCGAAAATATCAAAGTTGCGAAAGACACTGATATAAGAGAAAAGTGTGCGATTTTCGACCAATATTTTATCTTTCAGCCCGAACCTGTCAAACATGATCGAACTGCGGTACTTCTCCTTTCATGGAAAGACAGCAACATGGAAGGTGTCTCCGAAGAGGTGAGATAGTGTGCTGTCTTATCTTCTGAGAAATTTGAGCACGTCTGAAAGGCATTCTTTGTCCCTGGGCTGACTCTGTAAAAGATACAAGAGGTCAAAAACGTCTTCGAAAATGTGTACGGTTTTGAAGTCGAGGAGAAGGAGTTGATCGGCGATAGACCAGCACACCTCCCGCCGCCTCAGCTTGAATTGCAGCAGATCCTGAGCAGCTTCATACATTCTTTTTACTCTCCTCGTACTCTTTATATTATCTATTACGCTGGACACGGATTCGGCGGAAAAAAGCCTGGATACTTGCATCTTCCCCGGTAGGACTTATGTACAAGGAAGGGACCATCCACTAACTTCTTGTCTAGCGAAGTGAAAATAAGCAACGTAGGAACACGAGACATCATCGTGTGGAATGAAGCAGAGAAACAACTACAGAATCAAAGGGCAGACATCCTTCTCATTTTCGACTGCTGTGACGTCGGAGCTCTTCGTAATCGTGGGGATTTCACGTTCGAATGCCTTGGTGCTTGCGAAGCCAACACCAAGACGCCCCTTCCAGGAGGCCGGTCCTTCACCACTGCACTTGTCTGGGCTCTACACAATCTTGCCAAGGAAGAAACAGGCTTCCCCACTACCAGGCTTAGATCAGAGATCAGGAAGCACCCCGAGTTTCAAGGCGATCCTGTCCTCTTCTGTCGTAGCGAAAGGGAAAATCCAAGCGGCCCACATGTTTGGATCGAGCCAATTCCTCGTGGTAAACAAGAATACCTCCAATCATCGGCACGAACCCTTCCAGATGCAACTATCGATTCCCGGGCATCGTGGGAGTGGATAGATTGCCGGTTGTGGTTTGACCGAGCGCAAAGGCCTGACGACGTCAAAAGCCTTGCGGATGGGTACAACGCTCTTGTTGAGAAGCACGGGCGAGATCTGGGTCTTCGCCTGGTGTCTCTCGTCCAATCGTCGCTACCTCTATCTCAAGCCTCTGATGATATCAAACCAATGGTCGATCAGTGGAGACATTATAAGCGTCGCTCATCATCTATCAGTGTAGTTCCTCAATTGTATATTTCCGAGGAGTCGACACAGGAATCCTCCAATCTTCCGTCTCCTCTTCCTTCACCCTCAGAACTTGTTACAGTAACGTCGTCGCAATCTGAGCTGCGATCTCAGTCTCCGATCATCCGTTCTCCCTCCAAGACGCCACCATCAGAAGCAGACTTGATAGTGCCAGTTGCAAGCCATGTCAATCAATCATTTAAGGGCGATCTCGCTACCAAGGTCCGAGAGAAAATGGTGATATAGTCTTTAGCAACCGGTTCAAGCAGTCTCAATCGATCCGTTATCACTACTTGCAAAGACATCAAGGGACTTTGCTTTATCTTGGATCATCATCTTCTGTGTGATATACCTTGTTGGAACTAGACAGACGGTACAATGCACAAAATATCTTGGCGAAACGATTTAGTTTTAGCTTTTACATATCCTTAGGAGAATTTGAAGTAAAAAGATAAGGTCTTTCGCAGATGGAGTCGAATCCGCAATATTTTGTAGCAGCCAGCATATTGATGCCGTTGTGATTGCTGCTGTTGTGAGTACGTAGTTGAACTACTGTGATTGAGTTACCAAACTTTTGATCCAATCAATCCCATAGGAGTCTCCACCACGGCGCGCACGGTCCCACGGTGTGCACACCTCACCAGTTTTAATAATATTTAAATATCTCCACAACCACTTTTTTGTTAAAATTGAAATTTAGATATGTTATAGAAAAAAGTATAAAATTTAGTATTAGTTTAAAAAAAAATAAAAAAATTATCAATATAATAATTTTATAATTAAAATAAATAAAATATTATTATTTTAAATATAATTAAATAAAATTTTAAATAATAGTAAATTTAAAAATATTATAATCAGATTATAAAATTTAATATTAATACTATATATTATATAACTAAAAAGTTTGATATTGTTGATATATATTTAATAATTTGATTATAAATTAACGTATCTGCATAGCGAGCGGACCATCATAGCGAGCGGACCACCCGCACCCAACCGTACGAACTTTTCTTTTATCAACACAACAATACTTTATTATAATTATTAAAACTAATCGCTATTTTCTTCTTCAGAGGTTAAAGAATCTATCTGACAGGTTCGCGCATAATGCCCAGGTTGTTTGCAGTTGCTACAGTATCGTACGCGCGGATTCTTGCCATTTATGCGACCATCCTTTTCACACACATCATCTTTTCCAGCTTCAACAACATCTTTTTGTGACTGTAACGCATTCGCTTCTGAAGTATTAAGTGATCCGCCAGCGTGTAATCGAGTTTTTTTGGCTCTCCGACGCTTACTTAGTACTTCATTTGTCGTACGAAGGTTTTTGTTCTCTGCTTTTAATAACACTAGTTCATGCGCTAATTTTGAGATACCTTTCGCTTGGATATCAATTAGATCGTACAGTTGGGTTGGAGAGCTATCTTGATGTCTTGCGATTCTAGACTTCAGATTTGTAGAGCTTCGTACTGTATCCTTTGTAATCCTAGATGTATTTGGGTTTGTAGATGTGGTATTTATCGAATAAGAATTTGACGGTGTAGGTGTTCTAGGTTTAAAATCCAGTTGATTGATTACTTGTTCTGGATCATACGGAACAAGGCCAGCTGCTCGAAATCCTGCTTGTACGTTTTTTTCGCCCATTGAGGCAAAAAATGCTTTTTTAAAGGCGGAAAAGAAGTCGTCCTTCGTAATATGTGTAAGTTGAGACCGCATTAGATGCTCAATTTCTTTGCCGTACGAAGCCTTTAAAGGACCAAAACACCCTACATCAAGAGGCTGAAGGATATGCGATGAATGTGGAGGCATACAAAGAGTAATAATGTCCATTTTTTGGCAGTAGTTGTCGAATTCAAAAGAATGGTGACTGTTGTGCCCATCGAGAATTAAAAGTCGATATTTCCCGGTCGTACGAAGTTTTGTAAATTTCTCAAAGTGTTGTAACCAATCTAGACTAATCTCATTTGTTGTCCAACCATTTGCGTTTGGGTGGATTCGCCAGGTGGTGGGAAATTCGCCATTTATATACCAAGAAAGGAGGTGACATTTGCCCTTTATAATGACGTACGGAGGCAGCGCCCAACCATCTGCACAAATACTCTGGATTACTGAAACCCATTCTCGATTGCCAGGCTGCTTCGTACGAGGCCTTCCTTTGCGATCTGAGGTAGTAATAACCTTTGCATGCGATAGTATTCCCATCAAAAAGCCAGTCTCGTTGAAGTTATAGATGTCGGTATCGATAATTCCGTATTTATTGATTGTGTTACGTACAAGATCAAACCAGCCTTGTATAACTATAGGATCTTCAGTCAATGCTCTCTGATAGTCAATCTTTCGTCGGAATCGCATTCTAAGTGATGGTTGCCGTCGTACGAAGTTTGCAGCCCATCGAGATCCGACGCGCGACGCATTTCGAGTTTCGCGCAAACAATCAGCCATATCTCGTATATCATCTTGTCTAGGCGGAAATCCATGATCGATTAGATCCATAATACGATTCAGAATCACCTCCTCTTCTATCTTGGTAAGATTCATTGAGTTGGCTGAGATATCGCGTCGTGATTGTCGGCCGTCGCGTCGAGCAATTAGTGTCGTACGAGGGACTTCATAGATCTGAACTGCAGCTCGTGTACTAAATTTTGAATCGTTTTTGAGAGCTTGAAATGCCATGATTATTTTATTCTCATATGAAGATGACTGCATTTTTGTGTATAGAAAAAAATGGTTGTAAAGTTCAAAGTTCGTAAAGTTGGGTGCGGGTGGTCCGCTCGCTATGATGGTCCGCTCGCTATGCAGATACGTTATCTGAAAAAGAGAATTCTGAATAATATAAAAAAATTTATATTATTGTGATTGAATTATTTAAATTCTTCGTATAAAAGTGCGGAAAA
>JAGEMR010000198.1:0-39852 GCA_021030915.1 Astrothelium macrocarpum
GTACGAAATGGTGGAGTTGAACGAATTTCGAGGTGTGCACACAGCGGTCACGTGCACACAGCCGAGAAAACCCCTAGACCTCTCGCTTAGCTAATATGACCTCCCAAAATCATTGAGAGATCAGATAATTCATCTAATTTCTCATTTTATTTCTCAAATCTTCTGAACATGCTCATAATATGTTGAGAACATGTTCCAAATGTATTTCATAGATCTAAAAGATTGAATGAGAGGTCAGGTGAGCAATTCGAGAGGTCATTTAGGGAGATTTTCTGAGAAGTTGGGGTGGCATCAAATTTTGAGCAGTCACATCAGAGGCGGGGTGAGGTACAAATCCCTTGTGCACGACGGATTGCGCTATGACATCTCTAAATCTAGTTTCAGACGTAAGCAAGTATCGACCTTCTCCGATTTCGCAAAGCCTCGGCTCCCTCCTTGTCCCTCCGAGTTCTCCTCACACGGGATGGGACCTGCAATTGCGGGGCAGTAGGAAACTCAATGATGGTCGATCTATTACGGTTTGATCCCGTAGACAAAGTTCTGCCTTCTTGCATCTTATGAGCGGGATCGTGCTGATATGACAGTGGACAATGTCGAATTTCAAGATATGTCCGAATAAGTCATAGAGGAATCCATGATTAGAGCGTTCCACCTGGTTCTTCTTTTTTCTCGTGGCCGTCCGAGATTTTAGACAGCGTCAATATGAGAGGCCTAGATACTCAGCAAAAATTCTCGATAATTGTCATAGGCGCCGGCATCTGTGGCTGTGCCAGTGCCCTGGGGCTAGCTCGTAGAGGTCACCATGTCCGCGTTCTTGAAGCTCGTTCTGCGCTTTCAGAACTAGGAACCGGTCTTCAAATCTCTCCTAATGGCTCTCGAATACTCTGTGCGTGGGGTCTACGAGCGCGTTTCGAAGAGTTTGTTTGTCAACCACCGTGGGTACAGTACCGGACGTACGATACTGGTGAAACGCTGGGCAAGCATCCAAGAAATATCAACTCATGGTATGAGGACATATATGGGTCTCCGCTTTGGACTATCTATCGACCGCATTACCAGCAACTCCTGGCAGAAGGTGCTGCGTCCCACGGAGCGGAATTCGTGTTCTCAGCGAAAGCCGTCAAGGTCGACGCAGATACTGGAACCGTAGACACCACCGATGGTCGTCGCTTCCAAGCCGATCTGATTGTCGGCGCAGATGGTATATGGTCCAAGGCCCGAGCTGGGATTGCTTCGTGCCGGGACATTGTACCTATAGTATGGGACGAATACGCATACCGGTGCCTTGCTGACCGAGATGATATGCTCACAGCTCCACCGACAGCAACACTATCGAACAACGGCAACACCAACTTCTTCCTCGGTCCAAGCGGGATCTTACTCTGTTACCCATGTAACCAAGGGAAATCCTTCAACATCGTAGCTCCTTGCCACCGACCCATCAACAAAGAGGCTCATGACAGCTTTAACCCGGAGGTTGACCCCGTTGAGCTTGTAGACGCCTACAAAGACTTCTTCTCCCCTGTACCGGAGCTCTTGAGTTCGATCAAGAAATGCGTGAAATGGACAATTGTATATCTTCCCGATCTTCCAACTTACTCGAGCGAGAACGGTCGCATAGTATTGCTGGGCGATGCCGCACATGCCATGCTACCAGCAGCAGCAAGCGCATCGAACATGGCCGTGGAAGACGCAGCCGCACTTTCCGAATGCATCTCGGCCTGCAGAGATGTCTCCGAGCTCAACGCAGCAGTCAAGGCGTACGAGGCGATCCGGAAGCGGCGGAATGATCGAGTTTGGGAGATTTCGATGATTAGCCAACGAAACGTCAGTTCTTACACAGCGAAATCGTACAACGATGCTGTCGCCGCCCGGAATGAAGGGCTGAGAAAAGCGACAGAAGAGCTCGCTGAGCACCTGAAGCTGAGCAGTGAAGATCGGAAAGCGCTGCAAGCGTCACAGGTTGGAGACGAGGCAGCCATATATCCGTCGCCCGCGTTGCTCAAGTGGCTGTATGGGTACGATGCCATTACAGTGGTGAGTTGTTTCAACCAAGCCATTCTCAGTCGATCGCTAACTCTGCATCAGAGCCGAGAGTATCTTCGTGACAACCCTTTTTCTCAATAGCGATAACCCTGCATGTTATGAGTTTTAAAGAAAAGCGCCAGAGTCTCCAAATGGCACGCATGTCTATAGATTAGATGGTTCATCACGCATGCAAAGCTAAGAATGGCACAGCATCAGCGGTCTGGCACGAAGCCGTTGACAAAAGTTTAAGGAAAAGCCACCAACAACTTACGACAAACACAAGTTCACAGTCGAACCGAAACGGCCATTTGGCGGAGAGATCATGAGGTTGATTGCATCATACAACTTGAAAGGAAGCTCGGAATCGCTGAAGGAAGCGCTATAAAAAATAATTGCCGTAGAAGTATCTATTCCGGTGCAAAAGTTTATGGCGCTCGGCCGGTTAGCTCGTGGTGACAAGGTATTTGAGAGCAGCCAATGCAAGATAACAATAGATGAATTCAAGGAAAGCAATTCTTCCTTGCTCAGTGCCATGCCCAAATCCATTTCCCCTGTCCCAAGTTACTCGTTTCGCTACGTTCTGTTTAAATCTTTCTGACAGGCTCTTCACCCAGACATACTAGCTTTTGGTCCGAAGCCTGAAGAGGTACACCAGACGTCGAAGAATATGGTCAAGAGGTTCGTCGGTGTTGAATGCTGACTTCTGCGGACGTTTATCGCAGCCTAAATCGTCAACGGTCACAGGATTCAAGAAGCCACGAAACCAGATTGGAAATTGCCGGTACCCGACACTTTGACCGTGCTGGGCGCATCCAACGCTCGCACGTACCTTTCATTTCCAAAAGAATCGAGAAAATCACCAAATTCACTCGGACACAGAAACAAGCGCTCAAGATGAATCAGGGCGATACGGCTATCGCTACATCTCTACGCAAACTTTGGAAACTGTATGGCAACAGCATAGACATCAATTCCGCCAAGCTGTATGGTGCACACATGCACCAACACAATGTTCATTCAATAAGCGTAAAAGTTCTCAGCCCTGTTATCTCAACGCTAGATGATCATGTCGCTTTGTGTCGATGCTTGGCAAGTTTTAGCGAGCAAGACAGTGAGGATAAAAAGCTGCAGAACGAAGATGTCGATGCGGAGGAGGCAAAGAAGTTTGTGAAGGACGAAAGCGATGATTGATCTAAAGAGAAGATGTGAATGGTCAGGACGTGGTTCTCTTTTTCATTACCTACTAAAGCGTAGCTAGTACAAATGCAAATCTCTCAGGTACAACTATAGATATTAATTCAATACTTTTCAACAAGAAAGCGGAGCTCTTGACAACACAGAACGGTTCTCGATACTCTGCTTTAAGTAATGGACATTTTTAACGTGGGGTCATTTTTTCGGCCTCCCTGTGTGATTCGTGCTACTTCAAGGAAGCCGGAGACTGGTATTCATAAGGAATAATCCCAAGATCGAATAATCAGCCTTTGTCATGGTTTCGTGAGTTGAAGAAATGATCCGACATTTAAGCCACGTATTCATCCTGATATACCAGTGGAGACAGTAGCTAGTGATAAATGTCACAAATGTCAGTTATAAGCCATACTCAAACCAAATCCCGTATAGCTCCTGTCAGCTTGACGCCGGTAGATAGGTAGGCCAGAATTTGGTTCCACAAGAATCATCCCTCAACTCCTTACGCCACGCTCTTGCAAATGCAAAGTAATCCAATAAGGGTGGTGGTAGCGAAAAGGGTCATACTGGCCGTAATGGGGTCTTCTGGTAAATACCTCTCATCCACATTTTCCTTCTAGCCATCACCAAGCCTCGAACCCCATCTCTTACAGTCCCTAATTTCTTACCCATCTCCCCCAAACCGATTTCAGAATGCCACCCAAAGTCCGCACATAAAAATATACGATATTTCATCATTTCTTCAGAGTTTCACCCCCCATATTCCCCTACCGCCACTGACTCCCACCCATTCCCCGCCCTGGCCTGTTAAACTGCTGTTCGGCGCCCATGACATATTTCCAACCTCGTACTCACACCGCCAACTCGCACTGGGCATCTTCTCCTGGCTCGTCTGTGCGGCAACAGCAGTAGCCTGCTGTCCCCCACCAGCACCGGCGCCTTGGCCTACACCAGTAGTCACACCATTTTGCAGTCCTGCTCCTGCTCCTGCTCCACCTGCGGCTGCCACTGTGCCCGACGATCCCAACAGATCCCACACCAGCACCAATCCATCATCTCCACCGCTTGCAATGCATCCGCGCCGCTGCGGAGCCCACTCCACGGCATTGACGGCAGCACTATGGCCGCGAAGTTCGTGCAGCGCTGTGCCGGGCTGACGCACGTCAAGGATGCGAATGATGTTCGAATCAGCGGCAAAGGTAGCGAGGAGGTGGCCGTCGTGAGGAGAGGCGGCGAGGCGGAGAAGAGCCGGTGGTGTATGCGGTGCAGTCGGGGTCTGAGGAGCGACGGTAGAGGTAGTGGAGGTAGGTTCGGGTGCGTAGGGCGATTTGATGGGGGAGGAGGAGGAGGGATGAGGAGAGGTCGCTGCGCAAGATTTAGCGGAATGGGATGGGACACGGGATGAGATTAAAGGAAAGATGAAAAGTCATGGGATATAAGGAACAATGACATTCATACCTTTGTCCTTGTCGTTCTTTTCGCTGGGTTCGTATATGATCGTGCTATGCTCAAGACTACGAAGATCAAACATTCGAACGCTGCCATCGGCGCCACAGCTAACGAAAACGTCAACGCTGCCGGCGCAAAATCGAACATCAAAGACTTCTCTATCATGTGCAATAAGTTGCGTCTTTGCTGTAAGGGTAGGTATGTCCCAGATTGTGCACGTTGTATCGATGCTTGATGTGATGATGAGCTTTGGTGACAACGTATTCCAGTCAAGAGACGTCAACGGTGCAGTGTGTTCAGGACTTTTGGAGTTGGACAATAGAGCAAGGGGTTGGAGCTTTTGAAGTTGTGAATCACGGTTATTTGAGGATCGTGTGATGGTGTTGCCCGCACTCGGAGGGGTTGGGGATGGCAATGACCATAATCTTAGATGATCTCCCGATGTTGCCAGGAGATCTGTAGAAGCCTTCGAAGAAGATGGAGGCTCCCATAAGATGCGCGTCACTGGGTATGCACAAGTTGCTTCGGCAATCTTGACAAACTCTAAACCGTACTGGGGAGTTCCGGGTTGTGCAACTTCTTGTGGCGCCACCTGGGTATCAAGAATTTGTATCTGTTGGAAAATTTCTCATCAGTTTTCGCCTTGCACGCTGAATTCATCCCTAAAAGCACCAATCTATTCGTGGTCTCCAAGCTTAACAAAGCGATTGAAATACTCACAAAATTGTGTTGATCTTCCAAATAGCTGCCCACCGCCATCTTCCCCGCGCTGTGTCCACCGTGAATATTCCATTTGCACCAATCAAAGGCATAGACAGGCCATGATGCAAGGTAATTGCTGTTCGACGGAGGCCTATTGAAGTCTTCATTCGGCGCTGTACTCGGCCCCGACGCATCATCCCCCAGAGTAACCCCAATTTGCGGTCGTATGTCTGCCAGCCCCAACGGCGAGTTCGATGCAGCACCCGATGGTGTCTGAGGGTAATATCGCTGTCCAGGTGTTGCTGGAGGATACTTTGCACTGGAGGTATCTGGTGTAGCGGCGGACATGGGCTGGTACTTTTGTTCGAGTCCTGCTGGGCTAGATCTCGAGTATCCGTGTGATGATACAGTCGTGGATCTTGCGAGATTGGAGCTGTTCTGCGTATTGGTATTGACATTCAGCTGCGGCATAGTCGGGACAGTAGGCGCCGTATTGAACGAAGCAGCGCCTGGACGGCCGGATGCGCCAGGTTGAAGAGCACCAGGGACGGCAGTATGCTGTGAGGGCGAATAGTGGGACGATTGAGGGGTCGATTGCGAAGGGACAAAGTTTGTTGCGGGCCCAGCAAAATTGTTTGGAGTATGATAGAGCTGTGGCATCTGAGGGGACTGTGATGCGACACCTTGATTCCCTGTCGGGATATGCAGCTCCTCGCCTTCTCGTGTCGACGCGAGCGGTCTTTTGGGGGTGGTGAAGGGCTGAGAATTGTAGCTGTTCACGGTCGATGACGGCGCGGACATTGGCGCAACACCAGAGCTTGGAAGTGGTTGGCTAGCTAAGGAGGTCTGAGGGCTACCATAAGCGCCAGAGGCATTTCCCGTGGGATCGAGTGGTGTATCGGTTCCTGCCGCCGTCTGGCCAGTCGCTACCCGCAGCGCACCTTGGGGAGCAGCTACTGCGCCGAGCTGGTGGGCGGCTTGGTAGAGACCAGAGGCAGCAGAAGGAGGGGGGTTGGGAGTGTGGCCGTGGTGGGCATGGAACGGCATGGTTCAGCTTCGTGATAGCAGTGCATCTGAACCTACAGAACAATTCGAGAGGTCTGGCCGCGCTGCATGGGCTGCATCACGTGCGACGCAGTGCTGCCCTCGCCGTCAGGCAGCGTTCCCTGAAGGCTGAGGCCCGGACGATCTACCCTCCCACGCCTCCTCCCCACCCTCATCCCTCTGCTCTCACGTAGGGCTGACATTGCTGACGTCGCTGCGGATCGCGGTCGCATCACTTTCCAACTGCACGTCATGTCGCCAGCATGACTCCGTCAGGAGACGCACCTTCGAATGCTTTGCTTTTACTTCCTCCACCACCGTCGCTCCCTACCTTTGCCACGCTAAATGCCGCTTATAGGCCTGCGCTGAAATCGGCGCTGCACGACTGTCGGTCGCGGGCATCCTTGGCCGACGGACCGGCTGTCTTGGACGTTGTCGTTCCGTCTGGCCACGTACTCGCGCCTCAGCAGAGCCCAAGGTGCGCATCTTACGAGCCTCTGCAGTGTTTGATATCCGGACTGTACAAGCTTGTCTGCTTCATTGGATCACAAAATGCGATCAACATAGAGGATCTGGAGGCGCCAGATGGCGTCGATGTTCGCGTCATACCTATTGATTATCCCTCCCCAAACATTTCTACTGAACTGGAAGCTAGGAAAGAGGACTTTGAGGGCCCCTTTATCAACATCCAACGACTAGCTTCTTCCAGAAGGCCTTGGACGAAGCTTTTCGTCGTTGAGAGCGAAGAAGGGCTCCGGATCTACAAGGATTTCCTCGCAGTTGAGGATACGTCCATTCAAGTTCAACATGTGCAAGGCGGCATAGTTCAGCATACAAGCCATAACGCTGGAAACCAACGTGAAAGAGTGGATGCGAAAGCGCATTACTCCGTTGCGGTCGGCGGCACTTTCGATCACCTTCATATTGGCCACAAGCTTCTGCTGACAATGACTGCTGTCGCTGCCGAGGCCCCCAATCCATCACCCAATAGGCAGGGGCGAAATCTAGTTATTGGCATCACCGGTGACGAATTGTTGAAAAACAAAAAGCACGCGGAACATCTGGAGCCTTGGACCGTCCGTCAGCAGGTTGTTACCAACTTCTTATTGGCCATTCTAGACTTCCATCCCAAAAGGCAGCCAATGGGCGAGCAGTTCATCTCCACCACCTACAAGTCTGTTCCTGGTCTCAACGGCCACGTCGTGTCCGCACAGCTGGCTTCCGGTCTGACCATTGATTGCGTCCAGATTGAGGATCCGTACGGGCCTACCATCACGGATGCCAACATTTCAGCGCTGATCGTGTCTGCTGAAACTAGGGCTGGTGGCCAAGCGGTGAACAAGAAACGTGCAGAAAAGGGATGGCCGGAGTTGCAGGTGTTTGAGGTGGACGTGCTGGATGGGGAAGGTGACGAAGCGCGCGGTCTCCAGGACAAGGAGGCCGATAACTTTCTTACAAAGATTAGTAGTACCCAGATACGGCGTTTGCGGGCTGAAAAGGCCCAGAGTTCTAGTATTTAGCATAAAGCAAGTCTGCCGGGAGGATGCCGGCACCATTACATGCCAGGATCGCCGGTGCGATCCAACGTTCGTTGCGGTCCGTCGGGCCGTCCTCTCGAGTTCAGCATTTGTTGGTCGCATGCCGCTGTCTCTTTGAGAATGCTGAAGCACTTGCCTAGCACAGTAAGCTGATGACGAAGACTGTTCGCTTGGGTCTGAAAAGGTCGTCAAATGTTGCTGCTTCAGGCCGACCATGCTCTACATTCGTCTCTAGATTCGTCTCGTGTTTCGGTCCAGCGTAGGTTTTGCCAGGGTAAATGGTTCGCGCTGAGTTAGCAAGACGACCAGCTCGCGTTTTGCATGTCTCGTCCTCGTACGACGGTCACCCTGGCGTACAACGGACGGCAGACGTCGGGCCTAGGCGCAAAAGTAACCACCGTGATCCACGTCTGTAGGATGTCGCGAGAGAGAGAGAGAGAGAGAGAGAGAGAGAGAGAGAGGCCACGGGCAGCGGAAAGCGATGTGACGTTTGATATTCTGCAGCTGTCAAGAAACGATCGTTGCATGGATGCGATGCGGGAGCACGATGGCCAGCTAAAGCAAGACACGCGCGAACATGCGTTTCATTCTTCGCGCATCGATGCTTTGCGCTTCCATCCACGATCCGTTTTGGCATTTCAAACCGCATCCCTTCCGCCTGCTAGCCCGGCCACGGCGCTGCCTCACGCCCCGGTCCCGGCCGCGCCTCCGTTCGTGAGTGAGGGCCGGGTCGAGCAGTTTGCCACAGCGAGACGTCTTGTTGTCGTCGACACGCTGTGCGCGGTGATTGGAGTCGTCGCGGTCGAGTGCTCTCGGACGATATCTGCATGGCCCGACCGAGTGGCTGCCCGGCGGCATAGACGCCCAGCCGTGGCGTTGACCGTTTGCCATTGGCCGTGGGCTGGGTCGGTTGTTTTGGCTGGGACCAACGTCGCTTGGATCCAACTGCATCCCTCTCGCGCGCTCTCTCTCCCCTTCTCTCCCTCCCCCTTCTGCCTCACCCGCCGGGCGACTTATATATCCTCGTCGCCGGCAGGGTTGTGCGAGGGGCCCGGCTTCGCGCGCACCAGAGGATGAGGTGCGAAGCGGAGCCCAAGGGGAGAGCGATTGGGGACGCCGTCACTGCTTATGCATGCTGCCAACGCATCCCACCGCGCCGAGTGCATCACGCCTGCACCCGTCGCCAGCCCATCCCCTCTCGTCCTCCTCCCAGGCGACCTCTTTCACGGCCGCGACAGGGGCGCATCCTGGCTCGGAACGGGTATCCTCCCGCAGCTTCATATCCTTCGGTTGCGCTAGAGGTCATGTGATACCAAGGTGTACGGGGACGACGGTTGATTTGTCGCCTGCTGCATCCCCGTGGCTGTTCAGGATTCATTCTGCGTACGAGATGCTCTGCTGGCGGTTGCACGCGAAGTTGGCCCGCTGACTTTTGCTCCTTTTATCTACCATCGTGACCCGGCGCCGACGTCAGTCGCTTTCTCAGCGCAGCCCTTTCTCCTCCTCCTCCATGCACCGCGCGCTCCACGTTCGTTGCACCATCTGCGTCATCTGTAAGATCTCTTATCTCGTCCGCGCGCTGCTCTCCATTCCACCTTCTCCTGCTCCATCAAGATCTGTCCCACTGAAACGCCCGTGACCAGTCAATGAGACCGCTTACCCCGCTTGACCCAGCATGGCGGCACCTCGAGGCATCCAAAAGCTGTCGAACGAGCTGCTCCGAGAGATTCTCGATCACATCGAGTCCGACCCGGAAAAGCTCGTCAGTCTTGACCGGAGGGCCTACCTCTCGCAGGAGAGTTTCAGACCACCGCCGCCGCCCCAGCCAGACCAGGCACAAGACATCGGCCACTTCCGACTGGCCTGCAAGCGATTCTCCGAGTTGGGTGCAGTCCATCAGTTTGCTCGTGTGACAACGAGATTTTCCCGGAAGGGGCTGAGGCGCTTAGAAAACATTGCAAGTCAACCGCATTTGGCGCGCCATGTCAAGAAGTTCAGCTACATGGTGCCTTACTTTTACGTGGAAGGTATTATTTGGCCACAGTCATGAAAATAAAGGGCCACTTTGAATCAAGGACTGACAAAGTCCCAGGCCGAGAAAAAGTGCGCGAACTCCTTCCATCGTTACCGAATACCTTAGGGTTTTTAGACGTAGGCCACTTCACTCAAAAAGTGTCGGACCAAAAGGAGATTATTGACACGGAATTCGACGCACGTGTCTTGAACAAGGCCATTCGCGCTTTCACTTCGCTCCAGCACGTGCAGATTCTACGAGTTCAAGATGAGGAAGACTCAATGCTGCTGAGCTATATTCGTCAACATGCCGATGTGACCAATCTCGTGGAGCTCAAATGGGCTCCTGCTTGCAGTCACTCAACCAGAACCATCGGAGCTGCTCTTCTTGCCACCAAAAGCCCTTGCAATCGATTTTCATCCCCAATGCTGTCCCCTCAATCAGCCATTGTACTCGCCGAGCATCGTCCCAGATCTTTCTCGACGTTAGCAGCTCAATTTACATGTCTGGAATTGCATTTTGACGATGCAAGTATAGACCTTGATTCGAAGATGCGGGAGCTCAGCGATCTCTTCAAAACAGTGTTTCAGACGGCCAAAAACATGCAAGCAGTGCATGTGGGTTTTCCAAGCCATCGACCGCTGAGCCTGGGCCTGGAAGAGATCTTCCACCACGTTCATTGGCGCCACCTACTCGCCTTTGGTATTCAGGGCTGGCGGCTGCAGTCTTCGGAAATTATTGCGTTCGCGCAGCGTCATTGGGACAAATTGCGAGGTCTGAGACTGCGAGATGTATTGCTCAAGGAAGGCAGCCAATGGAAAGATGTTCTTCGATTTCTGCGAGAAGACATGCCCCAACTCGATTGGGTCAGTCTCCGACGAATCGGTTATGCCAAGAATTTCGACGAGATGTATGCCGCTGCCGGGGCGGAAGTACCTGATGATCCTCCGGGAGGAGCGAGCGAAAGTGACGATGAAGGCGATTGGGATGCTCAAGCGGAGGGCGATGGAGACACGGAGCCAGATGATGGGGCGCCTGGACCCGCTCAAATCCAGGTGCCAACGCACGCCACGGGTCCGACGCATCATGACTCTGAAAGCGAATTTGAAGAAATAAGCGATTCTGAAGAAGAGGACGAGAGCGACGACGAGCATGGGCCTGCAGCCAATGAAATGGATTTTCCCGTCTTGAGCCCGGATACGCCGAGCAGCGTGCCCTGGTGCAATTGCAATGGACAGTCGTATCCCGAGAGTGCAGAGGACTTGGGAGATAACGGCATCTCTGTCAGCAACGCGCAGCGCAAGGCTTGGGAAAAATGGGTGGTAAGACGATGTCCTGAACACAGCGGGAAGTAAGAATAAATCCGAAACAAGACCGACCAATCAGACGGAGCAATCAGATGAATGGATAACAGTCTACGAGAAACGAGTGACGAGCAACGACAGGGGATCTGCATCATGACATTTTTGAACATATATATGCGCGTACAAGCGTGGGAATTTGCCCTATTAAAAGTCCTTTTTTTTCTTCTTCGACGTTGGCGTCAAAGCGCATTGAATCAAACATTTTCAGACCCGGCCAGGCGACTTGGCAAGCAAGCAATGTAAGGCCAGATTTTTGAGCAAAGGATGGAATGCTACTAAGGAAAAGGGAAGCAATCTGTGGAATTTCACAAGTCCGGGATTTCAGGAGTTTCTTTTCTTTGTCCTCCTCTCAGCATCAATATGACGGCATCTACTGGCAGCATGTGCTAGGGCTTCTTTCGGCGTATTGCTTTCCATATCCTTCTACCTTACTTGACTGTCTACAGTATCTAGAGTCTATATATCTTCGTCATACGAGATTATTCATGTTCACTCAAGTGGAATCGGACCCATTCAGCCGATGTTAACTGCGCATTCTCAGTGATGTGATGACACACTTTAATGTATACTACATTTCGATAAACAGCAACCCACACTTCAAACTTCATCCATATACTGTATAGGATCGAAGAACCTGTAGTCTTGAAGATTTGAACTAAATAATACATCAATTCGCTTCGAAAGAGCTCGTCATTTCTGAGATCACGTTTCCCCTTCTAACCCCCGCATTTCAAATCCGCATCCATCGACGACTTGACCCTTACCACCCATCACTGAAATCACAGCCCACCCCCATTCCATCCCCGCCACACGTCCCTTCACCTCATCACTCACTCATACCTCGGATCATCCCCGTCATCTCCACCCCCCACCCCCGGCGTGTCTGCCGCCCAGGCCCCAGGCGTCTGCCCGGGTCCCCCTGGAGTGGGTGCCCCACCGTATGGCCCTGGCGTTGGAGCGCTATACCCAGCGCCTCCCGGACCTCCATAAACCCCACCACTGCCAGGCGTGGGTGCACCCGGCGTCGGCGCCGCGTACGCGCCTGGCGTTGGCGCAGAGTACGCGCCTCCGGAGGAGGCGGCGGAAGGAGTGGGAGCATCGTAGGCTTTGGATGCGATGGAGGGGGGAGCAGCACCCCAGGAAGGGGTTGGGGCAGAAGCGTAAGGGTTGTGAGCCGGCGTGCGGGAGCCGGCGTCGAGGTTGGATGTTGATGTGCTGGTGGAGGAGGGTTGCCAGGCTGGGGTGCGGGAACCGGAGAAGCCAGCGGAGGATGAATACGGAGTACGAGATGAAGATGACCAAGTCGACTGTCGGGCAGGACGTAAGCCAGATGCAGGGTGGAAAAGAAAGGGAAAAGGACAATGACTTACACCACTGGTGTTACCGCCATATGCAGTGCGGCTGCCATCATAAGGGTTGACTGTTCTATCTCCTGCGCCCGCACTACCCCATGCCGGAGTGCGACCTCCATCGCCTGCTCTAGTACCTGTAGCTGGGGTTCGACCGCCGCTCGCCCAGCCACCACCTCCGCCGCCACTGCCGCTTCCGCCATTCCATGCAGGCGTTCTTCCCCCCGCTCCATTCCATGCCGGCGTCCGCCCGCCGTTGGCACTGGCCATAGGTGTGCGTCCACCCCCAGCACCGGCCCCACCTGGCCAACCCGACTGCGCGCTCGGTGTTCGGCCTCCATAAGGAGTTCGACCCATATCTCCCGCTCCTGGCTTCCCGCGCCCAGGTCCGCCGAGCTTCCAACTATCAATGGTCTGGCCGGTAATAGGGTCTTTGACAAGGACGGCATCCTTGGGGACGTTAACAATCTTGGATTTAGTGTGCAGCTCAACACGGGCCTCAGAGTCCGTTGTGTCCTTGACAATGCCAAGCAAGCCCTTGTGAGGACCGCGGCGGATTGTGACGGTGCGCCCAAGAAGCTTGTCACGACCAAACGTTTTCGGAGGTGGCATTTGCTGACCATTGCCATTGGTGGTGCCGTTATTTCGCATGGGATTCATTTTGGTGAGATCAGGCCCTGCGTTATTGACGCGACCACCTTTGGCAGCAACAGTAAGGACGTTGGCTGTGCGGACTACGAAAACACCTGCATTTTCGGTCTGCGTTCGGGAGAGCGCAAAGAGGAAATTACGATGTATGTGGAGGACACGGCCTTGTTTGCGCTCGCCGAACCCACCTTGCTCTTTAATCGTGTCATCGACGCGAATTTCCGAGCCGTCACGATCCGTAGCAACAGCATTACGACGCTTCTCAATTTTGTTCGATATGTTGGATGGAAGCAAGGAACGAACGGATCCAGTTTGATCGAGGACGCGGAGGGATTCTCGATCAACCTTGATTACGCAAGCTACAGTTGCTGCATCGAGTTGGACAAGGTCATACAAGTCGTATTTGGATGTACCAGTCGCACCTCCAGCATCTGTAGCTTCACGAAGGTCTTTGCTAAAGACTGTGATTTCTTGATTGTTGGAGTCCGTGAGCAGTGTGACCCGATCATCTCGAATTTTGACAATCATGCCGACTTCATCGTGGTATTTGCTGGCGCCGACAACTTTGACGTGATCACCCTCGTTGAATTTCTTCCGAAGGCCTTTCACGGGAGCTTCGATGACCTGGCCCTGAAGATCACCTTCAGTCACAGTGAGCTTCACAATGTCGCCGTGGACAGCAATTGCTTTTCCCGTAACGCCTCGCTGCTCGCCTTGATAGACTTCAACCATATCTCCAGGGAGATACTCTGCGTTTGCACCAGCAGCTTTGAGTGTAGCTGCGAGAGCTGTGAGGTCAAGGTTTTCCACTCCATCTTCTTCACGAGCCGCGAATCGGGTCACCTCTTCCAGAGTAGGATTTACATCTTCTGTAACGAGATGTTGTAGCTTCACATCCTTGATGAGAAAACCGTCAATATACGTGTCGTTAAGATAGGTAAACTGCTTTTTGCCCAGGTGTACGACCTGTTGTAGGAATTTGCCGTGTTTTCTCTTCGCTTCTTGCTCGCTGAACAATCTCGGGGGTGGTCTGTTTGCAGCAGGGTTTCCTCCAGCAAATCCCGGTCGCTTTCGTTTTTCTGGAGAAGCATTTGCATCTTCGTTCTGACCATAATCTAGTCGAGGTACTAATCTGACACTGACATCAAGACCATTGGTCTCTACATCCTCGACTTGAGCTAGATCTCCTTGGTATTTGCCACGTTTTATTCGTACGTAAGCTCCAGGCTCCAGTTGCTTTGATTTGTGGACCCGTAGTAGATCGGGCATCTCGCCAATCGGAATAAGCACCATCTTCGTCCGTGGATACAGGAAAGTGACCCCATCACAAGCTGTCATTACATCTGATTGCTTCCGGGCTTCAACGTAAATGTAGCCAGCCATTGTACCTCCACGTTCGAATGCTGAGGTGATTGCCAGAGGCTCACGAGTATTCGCACGATCTTCAATTCGTTTCATGATTGCAAATACAATCTCTTTTTCCTTGCCTGGCTTACATCGAACGCCCCAGATGGTCGGGTCGTCGACGCTTGGCAGCAAAAGCCGCTGAGGCATGATTGCTGCATCAGTGGCAGCCGCACGGTTGCGTCCATATCGCTCCTTGAGCAGGGCAGCTTGTTTCTCAGCATCTAGGCTCGCCTGGAGTTCTCTTTGCCTATCCAACTCTCGATGTCTACGGTCGTCTTTGTCCGCCCCGGGGGGTAAATCATTCAAATCGTCTGGGTGTGTATCGGCCAGAAAGTCTCCAACTGCTTCGCCTTCTTCGTCCTCATCAACATCTTCGTCCTCATCATCTACTTCAGCTTCGACATCGATGAACTGATTTCTCGGATCCCGCTTTCTCCGCTTGCGGCGATGGCCACCCTATGTTGTGTCAGAAGTTGGGACATGAGAAGAGCTTCAGTGTGCATGCAGTCGTACTTGAACATCGTCTTCTTCATCTTCGTCTTCTTCATCCTCGTCATCATCATCTTCATCGTCGTTACCTTCGGCACCCTCCTCATCCCCGTCCGCATCAGCCTCGCCGTCGGCCTCCTCACCACCATCATCATTGACTTCCGCCTGTTCTCCGTCGCCATTTGCATTTGGAGGCTTGACATCGTCTTCGTCATCGTAATCCTCTTCCGCAACGCCCCGACTGACAGGCTCAGAGCTATGTTTCCGAGGTTTGATGCCTTCGGACGGCTTGGTGTCCACCTCATCATCTGAATCAACAGCTGGTGCAGGATTGAAGTCTTCATCTTCTGATTCGGAACCAAAATCTTGATTGGCGAAATCAGCCATTGTGAACTGAGAGGGTGGAGTTTCGGAAGAGTAGTTCGAAGTGAAGAGGCTATTCGGTATCGACACAGGAGGGCAGGATGACTAAAGGCTCATAAAGTCGGCGAAGTGATGACGTTCTTGAAGAGTGCTTCAACTAGAGAAGGCAAGTAGAAAATTGTGGCCGAGAAAAACAATAGGAAAGAAAGATGGCTGATGGCCGTCAAGCAACTCCCTTGTTCTAGTCGAGGTTCAATCTTCGGCCCCGGCGAAACTGAAGCTCCGCCAAAACCAACGATCATGTGATAAGTCACGGGATCTGACTGAATCACAGCAGGTGGGGCAGACGGGACGCCACGAACAGTGGTTGGTTGAATGTTTACACTCCCTGTTAGCGTTTGGTGCAGTGGCGGTTTGCTATCTCTCTATGGGGTACCTCCGTACTCCGTACTCGAAAAAGCATCACCTGCTTGATGTAATCTTGCGCCAGACCCCCTATGGCGCCATATTCCGACCGTATGCGACTGCGCTTTGATTGGAACCGACGCTTTACAGGATCCAGACTCTCGCTTATGAGCTCCCGTACAGAACGCCAATCACCCCATTCTTCCGCCGCCTATCACCATTCGCTAAAGAAGGATGGGGCAAGTAAGTAAAATTTTATGCCACTTATCAGAGGCTTGAGCGTCTCAGATCCTTTTGGTCCTCCCTTATCATGCAGTCTATAGTTGGCCCTGGCTTTCATATCTCTGCCGCACCCCGGATGGTATAAAGCTACAAGGCAGACTGGGATCAAGGGTTGCGTCCTTTTTCCCACCCAGCCGACATCTCACTCCACCCGCCATACTTTGTCGAGTCTGTTCAAGCTTCTCCCTTCACTGTTCCACCCTCTCTCTTTTCCTTAATCTTCTACCATGGAGGCTCCTGCCCCGGCCTACCAGGGCAATGGCTCCAGCTACGAAAAGCATGCCGACGTGAAGCCATATGGGGAGGCCGATGATGGATTAGCCCGCGACGAGCTTGACATTGAGGATGGTCAAACTCATGGCCAACTCAAACGTGGTTTGCATGGACGGCATATGCAAATGATTGCCATTGGTAGGATAGAGCTCGTTTCTGTTGACAATTGAGCCAGCAATGCTGACGTAGACGTCGTGCACCAAGGTGGCGCCATCGGTGCTGGTCTTTTCGTAGGAACTGGCAGTGCTCTCCAGACTGGTGGGCCTGCTGGTTTAGTATGTTTGTTCCAGCCGTGCCGCGATGCCTCGCTAATTTCTCAAAGCTGATCGGTTATATCATTGTCGGATTCATGATGCTGTGCACCGTCCAAGCCGTCGGCGAAATGGCAACACTCTATCCTGTCAACGGAGCATTTTTTACCTTTTTCTGTCGCTTCCTCGATCCTTCATGGTACGGCCTTGTCCATACACACATCAACGTGTTTCGATGCAGTGCTGACTAGATTTAGGGGCTTTGCATTGGGGTGGGATTATGCAATCGGCTGGTTGATTATTCTGCCTTTTGAAATCACCGCTGCTGGAATCACAATCCAGTTCTGGCGCCCAGATTTAAACATCGGCATTTGGATTGCCGTTTTTCTTACTCTTCTGGTCATCGTTCAGTTCTTCGGTGTCAGAGGATACGGAGAAGTTGAGTTTGTACTCAGCGTAATCAAAATCCTTGCTTGTGTGGGCTTCATCATCCTCGGCGTTGTCATCGACTGCGGCGGTGTACCAACTGACCATCGCGGATATATTGGCGCTCACTACTGGCACAATCCTGGCGCATTCCGCGATGGGTTCCACGGATTTTGCTCAGTCTTTGTTACAGCTGCATTTGCCTTTGGTGGTACCGAACTAACAGGTCTTGCCGCGGCTGAATCTCGAGATCCAACGAGAATGGTACCAAAGGCGACACGTCAAGTCTTTTGGCGCATCTCATTCTTCTACATTGTCAACATCTTCATCGTAGGGCTGATTGTACCCGCAGATAACCCTAATCTCTTGAATGCAACTGGGGCGCAGACGGCATATTCGCCTTTTGTGATTGCCATTAAACTGGCGGGAATTAAAGCTCTCCCTTCCATCTTTAACGCTGTCATCACAATATCCGTCCTCAGTGTTGCTAATTCTGCAACTTTTGCCTCGACTCGCACAATACAGGCATTAGCCATGAAAGGCATGGCTCCCAAATTCTTAGCTTATGTTGACAAAAAAGGTCGACCTATTCCGACTGTTATTCTTCAGCTTCTCTTCGGCCTACTGGCTTTCATCAACGAGGCTGGCAAGGGAGAAACTGTGTTCACATGGTTATTGGCATTATCTGGGCTCTCAAACTTCTTTGTTTGGGGTAGCATTTGCGCTGCCCACATACGCTTCCGAAGGGCATGGAAAGCGCAAGGATACACGTTGGGACAGCTGCCATACAAAGCCACTCTTGGAGTGTGGGGAAGCTGGGCTGGTATGATCTTGAATTTCGTTTGCCTTGTGGCCCAATTCTACGTTGCTGTCTGGGTATGTTGCTTCCTTTGCGAGCTTAAGAGTCATGCTGATGAGCCCAAATAG
Source organism: Astrothelium macrocarpum (assembly GCA_021030915.1). Classification (NCBI taxonomy): domain Eukaryota; kingdom Fungi; phylum Ascomycota; class Dothideomycetes; order Trypetheliales; family Trypetheliaceae; genus Astrothelium; species Astrothelium macrocarpum. Next base: position 18,151 of record JAGEMR010000198.1, read on the forward strand.
CCGGTGGGGTCATCTCCCAGCGCTGAATACTTCTTTGAGCAATATGTTGCAGCACCCCTTGTTCTTGCTCTCTATCTTGGTTGGAAGATCTATTCCTCCGTCTCAAAGAACCCAGTGATCAATGAACGTGGTTGGAAGCCATATATTCGCACTCATGAAATTGATCTGAAGACCGGCATGCGAGAACACATACTCGTCGGGGATCCAGAACCAGAACGTCGTGCTAGCGTTGTGCAAGAGGCTGTGTCGTTTCCCAAAAAAGTGTTTTCCGCGTTCATTTGAGCAGCAGAAAGACAGCCAATATGATGCGACTTGAGCTCCATGACATTGCTTGTTGAGGTAGTCTTTGTCGATATGTGTAGATTCAGGTCATAAAATGCATACTGTCTCATTTTGGGTCCGTGCGAGATCTATTCCCTTTTCGTGGACGGCAAAATATGGCACGTTAGCCACTATGGGTTCACCCGATATTATCCATCATTACTTCAGATGGTTACTCGAAGGATAATATCGACCCTTCCAGATTACGAGCGTCGTTCCCTTAGCGATTCTGCGATTTGGCTGGTTTCGGCCAGCTCAACAGTAGCGGTTGTATTCCAAATCGAATTTGGCCGACAAGATTACTGACTTGGTTAGTTCTGGTACCCTACTGTGCCCCACCAGTTTTTTATTCTTGCTTACGGAATGACGTCTTAGACAAACAAGAAATGTCATAGCGACCGCGAGAGATACAATTCGTCGCACGCCTATAAGGGGCCCTCAACAATGAAAATCGAGAAACCTCGGGGCTGGTTTTTCAACGGATTATTTACTGCTTCTAATTGCTCGAAATGCTACGAGGTCCCCCTACGAGACGCGTGACGAAGCACATACCTTACAGTTGCGGCTAAAATTTGTTATTGCAAATAATGGTGAACCCTACCTGTTAGCCTTATGCAGCTTACCAATCCTTTGGGCTTTCTTTTTTTGGATTATGATTGATCCTTCGTACATTTTCCAGCCAAAATTTCACGTCTAAATGACATATGCAATCTTCAAAAAGACCCCGTTTGTAATACGCCAAGAGACTTTTGCGAATATCTCACTCGGAATTAAAGATCATGAATGAACGCCAAAGCGTTGACCTTTGTAGCTTTCACAAGGGTTGCAATAGAAAACATCATACGCGATCGTGAGAGATTTAACTCGCCACACGCCTCGTCGAGAGACCTTCAACAATAGCAAATAAATTTTTCTAAAACTCATTTCCAACAACTGTTTTCTACTTATTTATATTTTCTAATCGTTTGAAATATCACGAGATCCTCCCTATGAGGCGTGCAGCGAATTATGTCTCTCGTAGTCCCGGATGACATTTCTTGTGGCAATGTGTCACCGGTGCCTCCTCTTTGGTGCTTATTCATCTCCGTTGCAATTTTCTCCGGCGCATCTAGCCAAGAGTGTCGCTGTAGCTCGTACGCCGAACGCAATGTCATGGTAGGACAGCTTTCAACTCTCTCAATTATTATTGTCGATTGTGTGGACCTAATTGGCGAACCAAGAGAAACAGTCCGAAACTCAATGGTGCATCTATGCGCGAGATGGGACTACCTCTCCACCATCGTAATCCTAGCGTGCTTATTACGCGTACGGATCGACGAGCCTTTCACCGGTAGAGCGAGTGGGCCACTGGTAGAAATCGTAAGCCGGCTTAATATGTGGTTAAGACCTTCTCATCTAAGAAGATGAGTATCTCTATTTCCTTACGCTTGCCTCGAGTAATAAAATGCCTTGTCTTCATTGAAAATACTTCTGTTCTCCTAGTCTGCCATGAAAAGCTCGAATGGTCTGTTCTGTTCCGAACCATACTTATGGCCTTTGGGCACCTAAAGAGCTTCTAGTCAGTATCGAAGCTTTCAGATTCCCTGCCAGATATATTTTCTACAGCTCCTACTCTTATGATCAGTAAAAACCCTCCAATGAATGCCATCGATGGCTGTCCTGATCCAGTCTCCGTCGAGTCAAAGGGCAGGCGCACTTTGATGAGTACTTTGGATCGCTGGGCGGAAATCAAACCAGAAAAGGTGTATTGCTGGATTTCTGTTGATGCTGGAGATATTAGTCACGGCTTTCGTGGAGTCACGGTAAGAGAAATTACAAAAGCGATTGATTCGTGTGCTTGGTGGATCAGCGACAACTATGGCACGAGTTCCACATTCGAGACTCTGGCCTATGTGGGAACCTATAGTGATTTGCGGTACATGATTTTTTATTTCGCCTCAGTGAAGTGCGGATACAAGGTAAGTCCTATCTTGTAGAGTTGTTCCACCATGACCTTCAATCAGAGGTTCCCGACTAAAAATCCGTTTAGTGCTTGCTGCCCTCACCAAGCAACGCAATAATACAGAACGTGAGACTCATACGATTATCACAATGCACAAGAGTCTTCTATGGTTCGGAAGTGACATCCTATATGAAGCAACTCCAGGCGGCAATGCCGGGCTTGGAAGCTTGTTCGCTGAAACACCTCGACTACTGGATCGAGACATATCCTCGACGATACCCATACACGAAGACGTTTGAGGAGGCGAAATGGGATCCTACATTGGTATTACATTCCTCCGGGACTACTGGGCCGCCCAAATTAATCGTCCTCAATCATGGATACATGTCTCGAGTCGATATCAAGGGCCCACATTCAATCAACTATACAAGCGGAATCCTAGAGCTGATTGAAGATGGTGATTACATGGCACCATTCCCCGCGTCTCATCTGGCTGGTGTCGTTGCCATGGCATCCTATCCTGTCTTCACTTGGAATTCAGCTGTAGTGCTTCTTCCATCAACAGTACCTCCAACACCGCAGCTCATTCTTGAAGTTTTGCGATGCATCGAAATCCGTACTTTGTATATCCCACCTTCTCTAATTGAAGGTGTGGCTCGTCTCGATGGTGGTTTGCAACTCTTGAGCAAGCTGCGGACCCTTCTATACGCTGGCGGCCCCCTTTCACCTTCGATCGGAAATCAGCTGACGTCAAAGGTGTCGATAAACTGCGTCTATGGCTCCACCGAAACGGGCGGTGTTCTCTTGGTGCATCACCTTCGCGGTGACCCTGACTGGTCATACCTACACTTCCACCCTGCATTCCATGCTACTTTCGAGCCTTCTATAGATGGGGCATCAGAGCTGGTGTACCGCAAAGCATCGGCAAAGGACATTGTGGACAGAAGGGTGCCGGATGACTACGACCGCTATTGGAGCGTCTTCTGGACGCAACCAGATAAGACGGAATTCGGGACGCATGATTTATTTAAACCACACCCAGATCCAGCGAAGAAGAATCTCTGGAGATTCTATGGTCGCACGGATGACACAATCATTCTTGCCTCTGGGCGGAAATTTAATCCTGTTGCAGCGGAGTCAATAATTTCCAGTTGTCCATTGCTCACGGGAGCTATGATTGTTGGGGAAGGAAGGGACGAGAAAGCCGTGTTGGTGGAACCAAATGAGAATGTCGGCATGGACAAATATGAGGAGGAAAAGTTTGCGAATGAGGTGTGGAAATGGGTGGAGAAGGCGAACGAAGAGATGATGACGGACAAGGTGATTGGAAGGGAAAGGGTAGCGGTAGTGGAGAAGGGAGGATTTATCAGGGCACCCAAGGGTACTGTGGTAAGGAAGCTTACTGGGGAGAAGTATCAGAGGGTCGTAGACGACATCTACGGAGGGGCAATTGATATGGGGAACATGAATTGGCACGGGGAGTAGGCAATCGTTGAATGAGACATAAATACTGGAGGTTCCAGCTCAGCCATGATCCAATGTGTAGAATGATAATCGAGATGATATTTGTGTTCGGAAATCATGCTGCGGTTCACGCTGACTTCCAGAGTAGCTCTGCCCCACTGCGCGTTATTCCTGTGCGCCTTTGACTTTCGCGGCCTGGTCGGCAGAACTAGGTAATGTCGTTCGAGGTTAGGATTTCCGAATACTCTCGCGTTCCTAGCCGTGCAATTGGAGCCGAGTGAATGATTTGCTAACTGTCGTTAGAACGAAGCCGCCTTGGTCCCCATCTCAGCCGTTGCCTATTCAAATGGCTATTACCTTGTTAGTGCAGGAAATTCTCTACGCCTGATCGACGACGCCTGTTGTACACTCGCCGAGCTCCAAGTTTTTGAATCTCAAGCAATTCATGGCATAATCGTCAACGATAGAACCGAATTGAATGGTACAACTTTGCTACTATGGGGTGCGCGAAGAGTCCGCTTGGCCCAGGCAACACTTTGGGATGGGAAGCATGAAATTTCACTTGGAGCTGAATTTGCAGCTTCGGATTGGATATTGGATGCTTCTTTCGGCACAGTAGAAGCAGGAACACTCGGGTCGCACAAGCAAAAGTCTGTTGACGAGCGAGTACGAGCGGCCTTAGTCACTGCTCATTGTTCGTTGCTTGAATTGGAATGGGGGTACACCGTGGGCGATCAGCTATATTCTACGCGTCCTAGGTAAGACTTCACATGCATTGATCACTTGAAAGGACCAATGCTAATCCAAACCAGAGCTATAGTGCCATTGCTAAAAAAGACTGCAGCACTCAACCCTCCCTGATCCAGCTCACGTCTGCCTCGAGATGCATCCTGTATTCTGCAAATGTTGTTTGGCTTTCTAAAACTCGGATATTGGTTGCGGCAGGCACAGTCTTTGGACAGATCATTGTTTGGTCTTGTACTACGACAAAGCGCTCAACTACTGGCGATGCGGATCTACTATCATATGAGATCTTCACCGGACATGAAGGTTCCATTTTTGGGATACAAATATCTCCGCCTACTGTAATAATTCCGGGGCAGGCCCCACGACGTCTCCTTGCAAGCTGTAGCGACGATCGTACGGTTCGAGTCTGGCAGATTGCTGATCATGAAACCTCCGGGAGCCCAATGAGTTTACAGAACATGATAAACAACTCCCAACAGAGAGGGACAGGCTTCGGAGCCCTTTCAGAAGGTAGCCTTGACATATTGATGAGAAATGGCCAACTCGCCTGGGCTTGGGGTCACACCTCCAGGATTTGGAACATCCAATTTGACCCTCATCGACCATCTGTAGGGCCAGCGAACCTGCTGTCGAGGTTGGTCTCGGTTGGTGAAGACGCGACATGTCAATTTTGGGACCTTTTGCGCACTGGACCTGGAGAGCTTGCGCTACAACAAGTCTGCTCCTCTGAACACCATGCTGGGAAAAATATTTGGTCTTTGGTACTAGCCATATCAAAAAACGAGGAGACTCGGGTCATTACTGGCGGAGCAGATGGAAGTATTATACTTCACAATCACGCGACCACGGACAAGGGTGAACAACCTCTAAGTGTTCACGAGAAGTGGACTATTAAAGCCATTTCAACGGAGATAGACATGAGTCCTATACTGGGTCCGACGTCGACAAACTATAAGCGAGAATCCGATCAGTCGCTGGAGAATCCGGTATCTGTCAATGGAGATAGCGGACACATCACATCTCATTCTCAGGACGAGGTTCAAAGCTCGGCCAACATTAAATATCCGTTAGATCCAGATGACATGTTTCGAGAATACGCATTTACTCGATCCAATGTTTTCATGACAATAACCAAGGCTGGAAGTTTGCTTCACTGCTCCATTGAAGCCGGAGATTCTCAAGCATGTTCAGGCAACGCAGACGCGAGGAGACTAGTGAAGTGGCTTCGAATCAACGACATGTACGACCTGCGAAATAAGTCGATCTTGTCGAAATGTTCCACGTCAGTCTCTCCTCTCTGCGTATTCATGAGTGGCAGTAGCGGCATAATCTACCGCTATGATAATAAACGGGACTCAATTCAGGAGGCCATTAAAATGGACGGGAAGGTGTCTGGTCTCTTTCTGGATTCCTTGCCATTTAGCGATAAAAACTCAACGGCTGATCGTAACGTCCTCAGCCTCACGGTCATTACCGGCGGAGGGAAATATCTGCACAACTTCCTATCCTGGGGCCATGAATGTGACATGGAAGTCAGTCGTTCCACGCTTCAGCTACCTCCCAGCTTCGTCGTCACCAGTGTAAAGCACATTTGTATCGATATGCAGCACGAGGCCATCTTCATTGGATCAAGGGGTGGCATGATTGCAATTTACAGTGTTCGAAGATTACGCCAGACGTACGATTTAGAAATCCCTCAACCATCGATCATACACACAGGACAATGTCTACCAGCTCTAACGTTAGAAAATGTGCATGGTAGAGAAGCAGTCACATCCCTTCTTTGGGTACCAATCGATATCGATATAAATGGACTTGGGGTAGGCAGTAACCGTGGTCATCTTTTCAGTACAGGCCGCGACGGAACGTATTGCGTCCACCGTCTAGACATTCAGTATGGTCATGTCTGTTCTCTTCTCATCCATAAAATCACCCTGCCCTTTGGACCTTATGTAGAGGGACTTTACATTGATTCCAAGACTTCCGACACAAGTCATCTACTCATCTGGGGCTTTCGCAACAAGCGCTTCATCCTTTGGGACGAAACGGCTCACGAAGAAATCATTAGCGTGGAATGTGGGGGTGCACACCGAAATTGGACTTTCTGTCCTCAAGAGCGAGGTCCAGGGGGCACATTTGTGTGGACCAAAGCTAACGTCTGCAATATCTATCAGCAACAGCGTCCTCTACATCAAAAAATCCAACAAGGTGGCCATGGTAGAGAGATCAAGTCTGTAGCTGTTGCACCAATACCCCTCAAGGTGCGATGGGAAAAGAGACCCGTTATTGCTACTGGAGCTGAGGATACTGATATCCACCTCTTCGAATATGATCTTGCTAATGCGACGAATCCCGGTGGCAAAGGGGTGTTTCGCTGTCTACGAAAACTTCGAAAACACAACACTGGGATTCAGCACCTCCAATGGTCTGAGGACGGCAATTACCTTTTCAGTAGCGGTGGGTTTGAGGAGTTTTTCGTGTGGCGCATTCGTTCTGCGCCTATAATTGGTCTTGCTTCCGTTTGTGAGTCTGTGCTTCCCTTTCAGTCTGAGATTCCAGATTTACGGATAATGAGATTCGACGTATTGCAACATCACGGTGAACAACCTGGAGAAGCCGAGCTGGAAATTGTCTTCTTTGATATCGCTTGTGCCTACTCCGATTCGACGGTTCGAGTAAGCCATGTTCCCTTGGCCTTTGCAAGGATTGTTTCCTTGCTAAACTTTTCTAGCTATACAGATATCAGTCTCGAGGTGGCGATGTGAGCTGGCAACACCTACATACCGGAACCTATGGTCCGAATCACACTTGTCTTACTCAATGCGTTTTCCTACCGTCTTCCGACTTTTTACTTACTGCAGGAAGCGACGGTCACGTAGCTATGTGGAACATCGGAGCTGCATCACTAATGAACGTTGTTTCAGGAGGGAGCACCGTCACTAGTTCAAAGAGTATTTCATTGAAATACAAGACGAGATTTAAGATCCATCAAAGCAGTATCAAAACGCTCGACCATCATCAATTAGACAGCAACATAATTCTCCTAACAACCGGCGGCGATGATAATGCACTCGGCATATCTCTTATTCAGACTCAGAGTGAAGAAGATCGACCAGCTTCGGATCATTCTGAAGTCATCACGCCTTATTCGACCATCAAGCCCAAACAAAAGTCCTTGTCGGCTTTGCTCATTCCTCGTTCTCACGCAGCAGCCATCAATGCCGTTGCTATCATTCGCCCGGACCCTATCTCCGCCAAACCTTCACAAAGCGGTAGGAGGACGATAAGAGTCGTCACTTCAGGCAATGATCAGCGTATAAAGTTGTGGGAGCTCAGCATTGACGTAGACATGCCGGATATACAACGCGTGCAAGTCAAGAAGCTTGCAAATGTGAGCACGGGGTTGGCTGATCTCGCCGATTTTGCAATCTTGCCATCATTAACTATCAATATTGTTGACTCAGTGCATAATGATATTAGAAACCGCGACGGGACCAAAGAACTGGCTAGCTCGAGAGTTGTAGTGTGTGGCATTGGTATGGAAGTTTGGAAGTTTGGTGAAACGGTGAATCCCCAACCAAGTACATGAGAGAATGAAGCAAATATAGGCTGGAATGTCGCGGACAAAGTGAGAAATGCTGTTCTCGTCCGAAAAGCTTCTATAGCTGTCCCTCCGATATCATCGGCGACAATCTGCAACGATATTGGCACTTAAGCCGAACAAATTTCCTCAATTCTTCATTTCTTCAATTTCTGGCCAAGATAGCAACAGATAATCAAGTCGCGTCTAAATCTGCAGCAAGAATGATGATACAAAGGCTGGTAAAAGCAAGACAGACAGCGAAATTTGGCTTCTACTCCGAACCTGTGTTAGGAGTGGTCACTTGAAGTCCAGTTGTTGACTCTTCTTTGGTTTCTTCCATCCCAGCTGGTACAAGATGCGTTTGTAGAACGCGATTTTCTTACGAGCCTCCTCTATGAGGCAGTGGACAGTTTGCTCAAAACAGATCCGATATCCATATTACTGATCGTTGCATAGTTGTGGACAATTATGCCTCAGGAGACAGCTTGCTCAGTAGGATTCTGCCGTCCAAATCCATAATCAGCCGTTCAATATTTGGGAGGCTCCACAGTACACTTTCGAACTATTAGAAATGTGGGAAACTTCACGAAAAGATGCCTCTGGGAATTTTGACGTTGCTAAGCTGAAACACACAGTGGTGACTTTGATGAATTTTACTTTGGGGCGTGGAGTTGAAAAGGAGAGCTAAGATCAAGACCACAGAGCTCATTTCTTCCCGTGCATAGCGAGTTATGTCGTGGCATTCATTCATGAGAAAGAGTGAATAGGTGGAAACTCCTAGCCTGAACAAAGACCACGAGAAATATTGAGATCCACGTTCGTCGTAACTTGCAAATTACACCGCATCATCCTCTGCAAAAAACAAATGTCTTAGGCAGCGCATGCTATGATATATCTTAGGTACTCGTCACAGAGGTAGCCTATCTGTAGTTACACGAGTCATTTCGACGTACCTATTAGCACTGAGTTACAAGTCAGAACCATGTTCTCCACGGGAGCGTGTCATGGCGTCATTTCGTTACTCACTACTCAAGAGACCTTGTGGAGAGACATTCTCGTTGCTTCTACCTCAAAAGAAACCAAAAGGAAACCCCAACGCCTGCGCCAGACGCTAGATACCAGACAAGACAATCCAAATCACGATCACGGAGACTCATTCAAGGGCCCCATGGCGGAACTCCTTTTCTTCAGCTTATTCGCCAGTCCACCACTCCCACTACTCGATCCACTCCTCCGTAAATCGGTCCCATTACTCCCCTGAGGGTGGCTGCTCGCCTTCTTAACGAAATTCCCCAGCAAGCCACTCGATCTCTTCTCCTTTTGTTGCTGCCTTAATTTGTCCTGATCGTTTGCCGAGATGGACGTATGCGTGCCAAGACCTCCTTTATTTGGATCGCTGCCCCAGGACTCTCGCAAGGGGGATGGTTGGGGTTGGTGTTGGCGAGGACGGTCGAAACTGGAGGAGGCCTCACGATTGACTTGGGGCTGTTTCTTGGATTGCTGCTGTGCATTATTAGACCGAGGAAAGTGTTTATCTGCCACGTGAGCGACGGCGCCACGAAGGTGTTCGCCAGCGCCCTAAGCAGGACATGTCAGATAAATGATCGATTGAACTGCATACGGAAGTTTTGTCTGGCAACTGCAGATTGATCACACCTACCTGTATGCCTGCAGCCGCTGCCTTCAGCTCCGCCAGCGTTCCTTGGGGCTCTTGTTGCTGTGATTTAGCATAGTATCGTTTATTCTCCTTTGCGTCTGCAGCTTCATTTGGCGGTGGAGTTTTGCGGGGATATGAGAAATTTTGACCAGGTCCTTGGGATTGGGCACCTGGTGGTGGGCTTATGGGATTAGTGGGATTAGTGGGTGGTTGTGCAGCACTGCGGTTACTCTTATCACCCAGCGGCATTGGCGAAGGGGCGGCATATTGTCGATTGGGACTTCTGCGGCCGGATGGTTGTTCAAACGGCTGGGCAGCAGGAGCGTCGGCGGTTTTGTATTGCGTACCGGTCCGAAAGGCGGGATGCACATTTTCTTGATTGAGGCTGCTACCGCGATTAGGAACATTGGGCCCACCTGAATGACGCCTTTGGTTTGACGGTGGAGCAAGTTGATTCCCATTGTTGTTCTGCACTTGGTTATCGGTACGAGGTTGCTGGGTCGTAATAGTTCCCCCCGGACCAGTAATGGTAGTCGTTGTAGTCGTAGTGGTGGTAGTGGTAGTTATGGTTTGGCCAGAGCTAGGATCATGGTGTGTCTCCCTCGTTACTGTAGGGCTGGTCCATGATTGTGGGCCTTCACTGCTAGGTTGAGCGTGAGGGGAGGGTCGAGTTCCTTGACCAGACCTACTTCGCTCACGAGAATGTTCAATGCTGTTCGCGCTCGATTTACCATTTGTCTCGGTTTCAGAATTGCTCGCGTAAGTTGAGTCAGGGCCATTGGCCAGGGGTTCCAGGTTATCGCTCTTCTTGCCCTTAGAACTAAAGGGATTCCACTTTGACCTCTTCTCTTCCTTGGTAGCGCTGGGAGCCATTGTGATAGAGACACTTGAAATTCATAACATGTAAATATGAATCAGAAAACATTAGAGACTATGCAAGCCAAAACAGCCATAGAGATGGCAGGGCCTCGTAAAGAACGGATAAGAGGCTTACCAAGGCGTGAAGCCGGGGTACAAAAACAGGTTGGTGGACATGACGCAACTGAGTGTGTGTGGCTGAAGCTATCAACGACCTTCTGGCCCATTGTTGTGGCTCAAGTCCAGGAAGATGCACCAGGGACGATCAACGTGTATCGTGTATCGTGTATTGATGATTGGTGGGCATCGATCGAGAAATCCTCCGGTTCCTGACGGCTTTCATTGCGGTGCGCCTTGAAGCACCGACACCATGAACGGATAGAAATCTTTGAGCACCCTGAAACTTAATAAAGATCCAGAAAAACGCACTCGTCTTTCGCAACACATTTCTACTCTGTTTGATGGCTCCAAATGCCGCGCTTTTTTGGCCGAAAATCCTTGGTTTGTTTGCTTGGTATGAACTATTCGTCTTGTGGAATAAAGGGCGGCACACAAAAATACGTGCAGCTCAAATCTGCTCTCCATGATGAAATATCTACGAGTCGTCCACACAGCTTATCAAATACAACCTGTAGAACGGGTTTATGCACTACTCAATTGCGCGGATAAGACTGATAGAGCTGGTTCGCCCTGGCGAGGCGAAGACTATTAGCTCACAACGACTTTGGACAATTTGTGCGATCGTTGACCGGACGCATTCGACCATACCTTTAACAGACATATTCTCATCAATAAATAAGAGGTCAACTTCCTTTTGCATGCAACGAATTTTGGATCGTTGTAATAAACATATATATGACTATATGATGAAATAATGCAGTTCCCATTCTCTTACTTCTCCATCGGTGTACTCCTTTGATGAGAATGTCGTATTACTTAAATAGGGCTTGTGCAGCGTCATGCAATGGTTTGTGCGTTAAATTGGCCATTTACACAGCGAGGGAACCACCAGTAGTAATAAGTGGTACAGTATGAGCCTCGAGATGACTGTTTAATGTGATTGCTCGAAATTGTACTGGGGCCCTCCTTATTGGATACCTGGTCATTTTCATTTATCAATGGTGTGCAGCATTGATTATTCCAGCGAACTGGTTCTCCCCGCTATTAGATCTTCTGCTTTATCAGGAGCACAAGCGGAGCATTTCTCGAAATTTCAATAAAAACTCCTGCGCGTAAAGTTAGCCAAACTATCATTGACATGCACACCAAACGACTTGCCACTCAACGTCGAAAATCCCATCCTCGTGCAGGCCCGGCCCATGAAGCGCCAGTGCAGCTCCCTCAGCAACATCCAAGTCCCCGGAGGCGCACCGAATACAGGTGTCAACCACGACAGCATCGATTGTCTTTCCAACGCCACGGTTGGCGCCAGCGCTTCCTCCGCCAACATTCTTAATCCACAAGTGCTGTCCGCAGTGAGATTTTGGATCCGTTGACGCGGAAACAGCAACGACGTAGTGACTATCAGCAGACGGCCATCCGCAAGACCCGAGGTTGCCACGAGGGTTGTAATATGTCGCGTGTCCTCGATTACTAAAGAAAGCAAATATGTTGTTAAACTTGGCAAAGACTATCGAGGTTGGGATAGTTCGTGATCATGCAAAGACCTGCGCTTTGGAGTCGTTAAGCTGCAAATAACTTACGTCGATCGCCGTGAAGGGGTTTGCCTATCCGTCGTCAGAGCAAAAGCGATGCTGGCGCATATAGCAATACGTAAAATTGAGACAACTCTCGTATACATGTTGTCGTTCTACTATAGGATTCTGGTCTTTCGTTCCTTGACAGTGCTACGTGGCCTTGTTACGGAATTTGTAGACTTTTCTTCCTTAACGAAATGGATGGGATGAGAAAGTGACCGCACTAATCCAGGGAATTCAATGATCTAGATTATCCTCTTGCGAATCTTTAAAACAGGAAAATGTTTGGAACAGTTTTAGTAACATTCTTTAATTTACGCTCCCCTTGATAATCATCTTAGAATCCACAGGACCAACTATAATATTTGACCATGATGCAACGAAGCAGTCGGTTATAGCTCTGTAAATAGAATGCTGCATGTGAAATAGAAGGAAGAGGTACATCGCAGCCTGGGTCTAGGTACTAGACTGCTCGTGCGGGATGGACGGATGACCACATTTCTTGAGGCGTTTGACAGCTTATCGTTGGTTGTTGAATGAGCCAAACCAGGAGAACAAAATTGAACAATATACGCGTTCCATGGCCCAAGTCAGGAGAGTTTGGTATGGGACCATCGAAAAGAGGCTCGCAAAACTTACCAGAGGTAGGAAGAGAGATGGCCCCGGTGGTCAGGAAGGTGAGCCTGGAATGGCCATATGACGTAAGCGAGCTCCTGCACATTGTGGCAGCTGCTTGCCCAAACATTCATCATCTGCGCAACATGTCCGTGTGATCGAAGCTTCGGGCAGCCGCGAGCTTGTAAGGTTTGCATGAGTTGATTGATGTACGTTCCACTACATGTATCGCTTGTTCCCTGGAGAAAGTTTCATGCTGACGGTGAAATGCGTCCCTCTAGGCCAGCGGCCGCTGGTAGTCGGCTTAAGCCATCTCCATCGATCTATGAACTCAAAGACCTTTCCCCAAATCCAGCGATGCCATTCTACGTGCCTCCTCCACCAATAGCAGTGTCATCCACCGCATCTGTAGTCCGAAATACCGTATCTCCTCACAGGCAACCAGATACTCATCTCGCCCTCCAACGACAAGAAGCGCAGCTACAAGTCAATTTACAGCATCTGTTAGATGCGCAGGCTGATGGTCTCACAGCCGGACTTCGGGGTGAGCCAGAACTGGTACCTGAGGATCTACTCTCCAACGGCAGTACCACACCAACAGCATCAACTAGCTTCAGGCCTGGTGGTAGAGCGACGGCAGCAGAAGCGCGACTTCCAAAGCCGAGAAATGTCGGGTTAAACGTGGCGAGGAGAGGCTTGTGGAAGACTATCAAGAAACTGGCGTCAGTGAAATCTGAAGAGATATCCTTGATCAACGATGACATCGAGAACAATGATGAAGTTCTGAGGAAGATGGATGCCTGGGAGCAAAAGTCTACAGGTCTTCGGAAATCAATTCAAAGCATTAGGCAAGGTAGCGAGGAAGACGCACGCGCGGATAATTTACGCCATGAGGCAGAGACTTTGGGGTCTGAGATACAGGAATTAGAGTCAAGACTGGCTGAGATGAAGAGTCGACATCGTCTCATGTTGCAAGAAGTATCCAGACTAGAGAACTCTATTCAAGCACGACTAAGCAGCTATCATGAGAGCCTTGACATGGTGCAAAGAGACGTGAGGTTTTTTTTGGAACGGCCGCCGATCGAGCGAGGGCAAAGTGTCAAGACCCACAATCGAGAGAGTGAAGAAAGCCAAGCAGAAACCTTTATGGCGCTTCCACCAAGAAGACGAACATTGGAAATGGCAAGAAGTCATTGGAAAGCCCAACAGCGGAATTTGGAGAAAAGACGGGAAAGGATTGAGTTTGAGAGGGAAGCGCTCGAAGAAGGTGCTATAGTGTGGAAAGACGCTGTCAATGAAGCAATTGAATTTGAAGGTAGACTAAGGGACAACATGCATAAGATGGATCCAAGCGAACGAGATGCGAGTGAAGATGCCAGGGAAGACTTGAAGGCGCTGCTGAAGGAGATGGATCAAATCATTGTGCAGATGGAAAGTAAGCTTAGATTGGCTGAAGCAAGGGATTGGAAGCTTTTGGTTTGTTGCATTGGCGCCGAGTTGGAAGCTTTCAAACAGGGCAAAGAGATCTTGGGCGTAATAGACGAAGAAGGGCCATCGCAAGCATCTAGCCGTGAAGAGTCACATCCTCAAGCGAATTTCCCGGATCTTGATGTTGGACTCCTTGGGCAAGATCCTTCTGCCATGACCAATAGCAGAGAAAGTATACTCCATCGCAGCAGCGCGAAGGGTAAGGCCTACGATACAGAGGATGATGAGCCCGATCCGGAGCTTCTGATATCACATCAGGACGCAAGTGCGTCTGAATAGATGCACACAGGTGTTTCATCCAACCGGACGACAACCATGATACCCATACGACGCTCAATTTTCTTCTGGGCTACCGATAGCTCCTACGCTAATTACGTCTAGAGCACGTCCAATAGTAGCTTCTTTGATGGCTTTCAAAACACCAAAAAAAATTTAAGAAATAAAAAAGAAGGTTCCAAAAGCGAGAGCCGGTCATTTCCGGTAAACGATGTTTGCCTCAAATGCAGTATGTGAGCTCGGTATATTATTGAATGGAACCGAATTCTTAATGCATCAGCTGACCTGGTCCGCCACCAACACTTGAGCACTGTCAGACATGCAGGCTTCACCGACCCATTTCAAAGCCAGTGCACTACCTACATTCAAAATGCCTTGCAAATGTCCCGGTGCTTGTCTATCACCTACTTGGTTAGGATAAGATGTTCCGCGCAGGTAATCCCTACGTGCACAACATCACGCGCATGCGCATTTTCGACCGAAGATGCTCCTACCCTAACGTTACATCAAGATTACCATAAAACGCAACGAGTAAAATGACGGCATTTCTTGCTTTTTTACCTATTTCTTTCATAAATCGATGCTCTATACACGCTTAGCCCAGCGTATGCCCTATCCACGAGCTTCCTCCGAGGTTTTTTTACTTAAGAGAATGACACTGCTCCCCCAAGATACTACGATTTTTGAAATGGTCACACGAGCCTCATGCGCTCGGCTCCTGATGCGGCGACTATCACGCTCAGACTTTCTACACATCTGTGATGTAGCTTCAACCATCCCGGAGTGATCACCCAAAGCAGAAAGGATGCCCTTGGAAGACACCGACTGAAGGGCTTAATGACAGAGACACACATCTTCACTTTACAGTGTTTGAACATAAAATGCTGGTAGCATCCATGGTGTGATGGACTGCGCCGATTTCCTGTAGGTTGTTCTCTTCTCCATTTTTACAAGAACCTTTTTGCAATTATTCGTTCTTTGGAAATACTTATCTTCATCATGTTCTTACTCTCTCTTGCTCTATGTCTTGACGCGGCTGTTGCTGGACCAGTTGGCTTGAAGTCTCGTCAATCTTCTGCACAGGCATTCGCTTCCTCTTCAGACCTCTCCCTAGCACTGAGCTCATATAGTGTTCCCACTCTGAACGGAGGCAACCAAGGAAGTATCAGTAAAACTTGGCAGTTGACCGTCGATGATACCTCATCTGGTCACAAGCAATCTGTGACTGGATTTGGAGCCGCCATTACCGACTCCACCGTGTCTGTGTTCAATTCACTATCGAGCTCGCTCCAATCGCAGCTACTTCAAGACTTGTTCACCAGCGATGGCGTCGATTTTAGTCTCATGAGACATACGATTGCTTCGTCAGATCTATCGCCCAATTCTTACACGTACGATGATGCCAATGGCCAAGTTGATACGAGCCTCAACTACTTTAATCTTGGAGCCTCTGGCAATGCCATGACTGCTTTTATTGCTCAGGCAAAGGCTGTTCAACCCGACTTTTTGCTTCTTGGAACACCATGGTCACCTCCTGGCTGGATGAAACTGGACGGCGTCTTGACAGGGACTACTGTCAACAACAATCTGAACCATGACTACGTTGATTCTTATTCCCAATATTTTGTAAAGTATCTTCAAGCCTTCGAGAATGGGGGAGCGCCCGTCGATTTTATCACTATCCAAAATGAGCCCCTAAATAGTCAATCGGGATACCCTACCATGTATGTGTACGCGGATGAATCAGCTGGACTGATTCAAGACAATGTTGGTCCCGCTCTCCAGAGTGCAGGTCTTTCAACACAAATCTGGGCTTATGACCACAATACGGGTATGGAATCCTCTTATCAAGCAAATGATGCTCTTCGACCCCATCAAAAATAGTCACTAAAAAATTCTAAATAGATCAACCTAGCTATCCCCAGACTGTCATTGACGAAGCTTCTTCCTTTGTCAATACTGTAGCCTGGCACTGTTATGCAACGAACAACAGCTGGACTGTCCTTACCGATTTCCACAACTCAAATCCGTCTGTGACACAGTACATGACCGAATGCTGGACCTCACCTGAAACGTCCTGGAACCAAGCGGCTGACTTCACCGTAGGCCCGCTTCAAAATTGGGCCTCAGGTGCTCTGGCCTGGGTACTTGGCACAGATACCAACTATGGGCCCAACAGCGGTGGTGGCTGTACGACTTGCCGCGGCCTCTTTACTGTGGATACCAGCGCTGGCACTTATGAGCTGCAAGTAGACTACTATATGCTTGGACAGTTTAGCAAGTTTATTCCTCGCGGCGCCATCGTTCTTGATGGCACAGGCTCCTACGATTACGGAAACGGACAGAAGGTCGAAGCTGTTGCGACGGTAAATCCCGATAATACGAGGACCATCGTTATAGAGAATACATTTGATCAAGACATCTGGCTGAGTGTTACTATGGAGAGCGGGGAAGGGACCTGGAACGGTCAGATAACGGCCAACGGAGTTACGACTTGGTTGCTGCCTCCAAGTACATAGGCCTTGAACGATGGAACGGCTTCTAATGACGACGACTACGAAGAAATGATTGGGACAAAGACCTGTACACATTGATGTATCAAGGGTCTTATTTTTTTGTACATACGAACTTTGTTTTTTCACCACAGTGCATTTTTAAACTCTTAACCTTCTTCATGTTAAATCGAGATGATTGTTGTTATGTGAAAAAGCGGATGGTTGAAGGGACTGTACCTGCATCACCCAAAAATGTATGGAGACCCTGCTGATAGATTTGGAATCGGCGGCTTCGATAGTGAGAGCTCTGACAGTTGAAAGATGACTGAGATGGCCCTTGAAATTCTAGATTGGAGAGGTGTATGAGCAGCAGTGAGCGCCAATATAGTGTTTCATACGTAGGTTGATGATTTGTACAAAACCCTATACGATGACGAGCTATTGTCGCACTACCACGGTAGGTCCTTCGGAATGCTTCACGGACGCTAAATTCCGCATGAGTAAAATAATCGCGTTCAGTTGGTCCTGGGCACTTTTACCAATGCGGGGTATCGGCAGGCTTGTATTGAGATGAGCTGTGGCATTCAGCAGCGACCGAGACGACACACGGGGGTCTTCGGACATGGAATTCCTTGGATTCGTTTTGTCAGTGAGCGAGGACTTTAATGTTCCGCTTTCTCATGCAAATTAGTATGAAGCCAGCGGATTACAATGGGACACATAACATGGCCTCCTCGCCTTGTACGTACCCAAAGCCTTGGCGAGGTGATCGATGGCAAGTATTACATCCTAAATCGGGCATACAATGACTGACTGTTCAGATAAGTCAACGGGCGCAAGACTCCACGTGATATTGGTCGCGCCGTATGGCTAGGAGGAAATACCTATTATGTTTTTGGAGATACGTTTTGCTTCAATGATAAAGGTGATTTTGTTGGCGCAAGAAATAACACCATAGCCTATGTCCCTAATCCCGGTAATGAACCTACAAAATCACAATATTTGGAGAGTCAGCCATACGTTTCATTACTTGTGCCTCATACCGAGAGCGAGCAGGCCTACGAAAATGATTCTGAACATAAAAAGAACAACGATAGAGTCACATGTTGGAGCTTTGGCGGTATCATCGAAGATCATCCTGGCTCAAGTCATGGCTGGCTCTTCTTTGATAAGATGCTCACAGTAAGATTCGAATGCGCTGGTTTCCCGGCATTCTTTCTACTAATACTTCATCAATCAGCATGGCGGTACAGCTGGCCACCACTATGGAATGGGCGTTTGTCGGGTTAGTGTGCAGGACGGTATAAATATCAAAGCTGAAAGACCCATGGGTGACGACATGGTTTTTGGCGTAAGTACCACTTTCATTCAACCCTAGCTGTAAGTAACTGGAGCGTTGTGATAGGAAGACGAACCCCGATTTGGTAGTATTTCTCATCTTTGCGACAACGATGGCTGGGTTTATCTTCTGGGAGGAAAGGACCCAAAGCCGCCGTTTGATATGCGAAATCTGTTTACCCGCATCAGACGAGATGCTGATTTTACTCGACGTGAAAACTACGAGTTTTGGGTCAAGGATGGCCAAGAAGGAAGGTGGGCACAACAATACGCATACGTTGATGAGCTCAGAGGGTTGGATGACTTGAATATACAAGCCCAAGGAGCGCTTATCAAGTATCCGGGATTTGCGCCAGAAGGAAAGCCATATCTTTGGTTCGGGGTAAACAAGTTTATGGCTAACCATCTGTATGTCGCTTGCGCTCCAGCCATCACAGGCCCGTGGGATGTTCAGGATCTTGGTGAGGTGCCTGAGGATCCTGACGGAAAGAGTGGCGCACGCTACGCGCTCTATCCAAACCCACGAGCATCGAACCTTGACGGGGGAGAAATGATATGTACTTGGAGTGATGCTGGGCAAATGGGCGGAAAAGTCCTGGCTGCTCGGTTCTGGTTCCACATGGTTGGAGGTGTTGATCCACTACCGCCGCAACAAAAGCCACCTCTAGTCCAAAAGGGACTCAAAGAAGATATCAAGAGTCGAATTCAGAGTCTGTTCAAGTAGTAACTCATAAGCTGTAAGAACTAGTATCGAAAGATTTACATGAAGAGGCGATTGGGTGAAGATTCAGTCACCATCATTTGAGATGGCCTGGTTGCCTTCGGAATCTTGCGACCAATTCCCTTCCTGCTTTATTTGATATCGTACTTGCTCATGCATAGTCTCAGACGAAAGCGCGTCGTTTATGTATCCACCGATATAGGCTTCTGAAGAGCATTGATGCCAGTGGTTTAGCGGGCCGTGCAATGCAGTGTGGGAGCCTCTGCATTTGGGCTGGCAGATGAATTTATGGGTGCTAACAACCCCATCAATGACTTCAATTGATCAGACACATGCATCAAGTCTCAAAAGCCGGAAGCTAGCCTTGAAGAGCAGAAGGGGGTTCGTGCCCTACCCTACGGGCACTCCGTGCATGTGATTTGCACCGAATTCCGAAGCGAACCACACCATTTGGTGCAAATTATAATCATTCGAATGTAAATTATATATCGTTTGATGATATAAATTATAAATAATAATTAATCAGATTATTTGTCAAAAATAAAAATTAAAAAATGATTTAATTATAATATATTTTATAATTTATTATTTTTTATTTTTATATATATTTAATTTTTAAAATTATTCAAAATTTTAAATTAAAAAGAATTAATTTTAATATTAAAAAATTAAATTATTGATTTGAAATGAATCATTCAGAATTTTTATCATAAATTTTATAAATTTTTTATTATATTTTATATTTTAATTATTTTTTTATATTTATTTTTTTAAAATATTCATTTCAATTTCATCATTTTTTATTATTTTTTATGATTCAAATATTTTTTATTTATAATTTTTATTATATATTATTTTTGATATTTTAATAAAATATTTTATATATTTTTTTATTTTTTTATTTATTTTTATATTTATAAAATTTATAATTGATTTTTGATTTTTATATAAATCATAAATTTTTTTTTTAAAAATATTTTTCATATTTTTTATATTCATAAATTTAATTATAATATTTATAATATAAATAATATAAATATTATTAATAATAAATAAATATGAATTTATTAATATTAAATTTAAAATATTTAATTTCAATTTTGATATTTTATTTTATTATTTAATAAATATTAAATTTATTTCAAATATTTAATAATATATAAATATTTTTATTTAAAAAATTGATTATATTTTTTATTATATTTTTAAAAAAAATATAATTATTTTATATTAAATCAAAAATATTTTATTTATAATTTAATATTTAATCAATTTAAATTTTATATCAATACTTAAATATATTATTAATATATAATATATCAAAAAAAAATATATTTAATTTAATAATCAAATTATTATATTTATAATTTTATATTTTTTATATTAAAATTTATTAATATTATAATAATAAAAATTGATTTAAAATATATAAAAAAAATTTAATGATTTTTATTTAAATTGATTTATATTTTAATAAATATTTTTAATTTTTATTATTTTAAAAAAAAAATTTAAATTATTTAATCATTTTTAAATAATATAAAATATAATTTATATATTATAAAATAAATTATAATAATCATTTAAATTTATAAATTAAATTTAATTTATAATAGTTATTATCAATTAATATCATTTTTTTTTATATATTTTATGATAATATTATAAATATAAAAAAAAATTAATTTTTTTTATTTTTTATATTAAATCAAAATTTTTTTAAATATATTTTTTTTAATCAGTTTATAAAATAATTAATTGATAAAATATTTTAATATTTAAATAATAATATTTAATTTTTATAATTATAATATCAAATTATATATATTTAAAAAACTTTTTATTAAAATTTAATAATTAAAAAATCAAAAAATAATTAAATATTAATATTAAAAAAATATAATAAAAAAATATATATAAAATAAAAAATATATTTATCATATTAATATCATATCAAATTTATATTTTAATTTTTAAATTTTTTATTATATTATAATCATAATATAAAATAATAATTATTTTTTAATTTATTTTAAAATTTGATAATATTATTTAATTTCAATTAATTTTATATAAATAAAAATCGTTTTATATAATTTATTAAATTTTATTTCAATTTATATATATTTTTTATATAATATATATAAAAAAATTCTTTTTTTATTAATTAATATTGATTTATTATTAATCAATAAAATATTTAATCATTTATTTAATATTTCATCAAATTTTAATATATATAATTTATTCTATTTTTTTTAATAATTTTATTTTAATTATTAAATTTATATAATATTATATTTTATATTTTAATAAAAAATAAAAATTTGATATTTTATAAAATTATTTAATAATAATAATAAAAATAATTATTTTAAAAATAAAATTTTTTTGAATATTTTATATATTTTTAAAATAAAATATTTAAAAATTTAAAATATTCATTTATAAATTTTTAAAAAATAAATTGAATATTATATATAAAAAATCAATTTATATA